>JAJTUB010000115.1:48164-61541 GCA_036971345.1 Dactylellina drechsleri | reverse complement strand
AAAAACTAAAAATAATAAAACAAAAAGTGGAAGTTCAAATTCTTTAATAACAAATTCTGAAGAAGTAAAATTAATATCATCAAAATCTAACAAAAAAAACAATAAGTTCAATCATAAATTTAATAATTATAATTCAAAAAAAAAAAAAAAATAAAAAAATAAAAAAAAAATAAAAATAAAAATTTAAATAAAAAATAAAAAATAATTTATTTTTTAATAATAAATTTAATAATTATAATTAAAAAAAAAAAAAAAACTAAAAAGATGAAAATAAAATAAAAATAAAAGTTTAAATTTAGGATCAAAAATAATTTCATTTTTTAATAATAAGGAAGAAGATAAATTAATAAAATTACTTTTATAATAATAATATTCTAGATAGTTGTGTTTTTATTTAAAGTAAGTATATAAACTCATATTATTTATAGATTCTGAAATAGAGTAAGATATTTTTAAACTTTTTATTTTTTATTTTTTCTATATATTATTTTATTTCTGTTACTCTTTTTATATTGTTAGTATGTGTTTATAAAATATATAAAAAATAAATAATTTTTAATAGAAATTATATTTTTTTATTAACTAAAATTATATATATAGAATTTTAAAAAATATATATATAATATTCTTTTAATTTATAATAATAATTTTTTATTATTATATTTAATAAAACTTAAATTAATTTGTTTTATACTTACCGAAAGTATCCATTTTGTAAAAAGAAAAAAATAATTATAGTGTAATAAAAAATATCTAATTATTATATTTTTTAATATAAAAAGATGTTAATATCTTTTAAAAATATATTAACAAAAATTAGAATATAATAATAAATAAATTTTTATTTAATAATCAAATTTATCTATTATAAATTTTTTAAACTAAAATTAATTTTTATTTAAATTAAAATATTTTTTAATAGTATATTTTAAGCTACTTTTAATAAATTTTTTTTTTTTTATAATTTTAAATTTTTTTTTTATAAATAATATTATATTTATAAACTTGTAAAACATAAAAAATTTAATAATTAATATAATATAATTTTGTATTTTATATTAACTACTAGACTAAATAATAAAATTTTATATCTATAATAAAATTTTAAATATTAAATATTAAGTACCTAACATTCTTTTTATTAAATAACTCATATTCAGACTAAAAATCTAAAACTTATTTACAAAATTTATTAAAATTTTATCTAATATCCTTCTATATTAAGTATAAGTATAAAAATAATATTTAATTATTTTAATAGTTAAAAATATTAAAAATATTAAAAATCTAAATAATAAATAATCTTTACTTTAATTTAATAGTTAAACTAATTTAAAATTAGTATCAATTTCATTTTAAATTAAAAATATATTAACAATAGTAAAATAGTATTAGGAAATAACTCTTATTAATTAAGCTATACTTTTTAATTAAAAATTTATTTTTTTTAAATATTCAAGTTTAAAATCAATTCTTATATTAAATTTAAGTTTTAATACAATCAGTAATCCGGACTTCTAATTTTTTTTAAAATTTCTTAAACTGTTATTTAAAATCCTATTAATATATATAATTAGGAAAGTATTAATAAAAAATTAAAATATTATAAAATTAAATTTTTTAATATAAAAGTTTTTTTAATTATCAATTATTAAATATTTTTAAATTATCTTTTTTTTATAATTATTGTGGGGTACTTTATTAATATTAATTAAAAATTACAACATATTTTATTAAAATTTGAATATATTTAAAATCTATATAACGTTAGTCACCTAGAAGCCGACCACACCTAGAAGCCAACCACTTTTTTAAACAAAAAAACCATATTAAAAAAATTTAGAAACTATATTAAAAATCTATTATTAAATTATTAATTGACTATTAACCTACTATCAACTTCTATTATGTCCATAATTATAATTATGTGCTATAAATTATAAAAATTGTTATAATTTATATTATAATCACCGTACCTAGCAATATATCCAAAAAAGCCGATCAGTTTATTAGTGTGGTATTAATAAATCACATATTACATTTAGTGTTATATACATATATACCACTTATTTTCAATAACAATTTTATAAATAATCATAAATAGTACACAACCAAAACACATACTATATAATAAACTTGATCTTTCTAATTGCATACTATTAAATTTATAATTTTACAATTTTTTTTAATGGTTTTATCATTAATAGAAGTTAATAGAAGTTGATGGCTGGTTAACACATTTTTAATATAGTCCCCCCTTTGATTTTTAATATGGTTTTCTCGCTTAAAAAAGTGGTCGGTTTCTAGGTATGGTCGGCTTCTAGGTGACTAACGTTATAAGGCTTATTTTTTTTTAGATTATATTTAATATATTAAAGTTTTTTAAATTTAAAAAAAGACTTTTTAACTTGATGATAGATAATACTAATAATAATAAAATTTTTAATTAAAATTTAATTAAGCAAATTAAAAAACTTATTAAAAATAAATAAAATATAAAAATAATATAGATCCCTTGTTTAGCATATATTATTCAACTTATCTACAAAAACTTTATAATAAAAATTAAAGTTTTATCTAATAAAAAAATTAATATCTAACATTTACTTATAGATAGAAAACTACTTAATATAATAAATATAAATAAAAACTTCTTAAAAATACTTTAAAAAATATATATTTTTTTTAATTCTTTTATTAGGGTGATTATTTATTAATATTAGTATATATTTATATAAATTTATTTTTTGGTAAAAACTATTATTAAAAATATTTAATATTATAAATAATTTAAGACTTTTTAAACCTAAATTAATTAAAAATTTATTATTTTTATTAAAAATGTTTTTATTTACTAAAATTTTTTTGTTTAAATATTAATTTATACTATTTACTTTTACTATATCTTTTTATTATATATAGTTAGTAATTTATAATTTATTAATTTTATTTCTATCCCTAAAAAATAAGAATAAATTAAATAAGTAATAACTTTTTTTAAATTATTTTATTAGTATATAGATTTTATTTTATAATTTTGAAATATAACAATACATCTAATATAAAAAATTTACAATAAGTTATTTAATTATTTTGATAATATAAAAGATATTCTCAAAAAAAAAATCAAACTTTAGAAAATTAATATTTTTAATACCTTAAAATTTGTAATTCAAAAATTAAAAAAATATTATAAGAAAATATACTTTTTTGTAAACCTATTTTATAATTTAGATAATTACTTGAATTTAGTAGTTAAATTTGACAATTACAAAACATAGAATTTTAATTATAAAAAATAGTATTATAATAAATTTTAATAATTTTATTTTAAATAATATAACAGTATGACTAAGTTTAATAGCAATAAAAAAAATATTCTAAAATTTAATAAATAATATTTACTCTAAAATCTCTTTGGTTTTATATAATATAAAAATATTAATAATAAATTTATAAAAGTAAAAATATATTATAAACAATCTTCAAATTTATTAAAAAAAGATGTTTTTAAATTTTAATAATTAAATAAAAATAAGTTTCCTAAATTAACAAAAATGGTATAAGATATTTTAGTAATATTTTTAACTTCAATTATACCTAAAAAATTTTTTAACATTATTCGCAACATTTTAAATTATTATTATAATAAAATAATACTTTTAATTATTATAAAAATTATAATAGCAAAATTTTATTTTAAATAATTAAAAAAGAAAAAAACTAAAAAAAAAAGAAAAAAAAAGAAAAAAAAATACTATAATTAATAAATAATCAAAATTAAGTTTAAAAACATCTAATTATTAAATAGTTTATAACTAAATATGGTTATTATTTTTTTCCTTATTAATAATAGATTAAAAATAAAAGTTTAGTACTACTAAAAAATTTAAATATATTAATAATTTTAACAAAAATAAGATTAACTAATTTTAAAATATCAGAAAATCATAAAAAAAAAAAAAATTAAAAAAAAAAAAAATTGAGAATAGAGAAAAATAAGAAAAAGAATAAGAAATTATAAATAAATAAAAAGAGAGTAGAATATTTAAACTTACATTTGAATTTATAAACAAAAAAAAATAAAATGTTGGTTCTATTAGAATACTAATAGGAAAAAGTCTAAAACAGTAGTCTAAAAATAAAAAATTAAATTATTGTGTTTAGTTATTTGGCTTTGTATATAATAGTTAATCATCTAAATTAAACTCTATTTATTTATATTATTAAGTGCTATGTCGTTTATAAGTATATTTTAAAACTATTAATATATATTTATAATTAAATTTTAAATTGGTTTTAATTTTTTATATTTCTCCCCAATTTAATTATTTAGCTTTTATTTTGATTTGGGGTATTCCTGAAGTATTTTCAGTATTATTTTAGGGTAAAAAAATTTAAAAATTTCTTAAAAAAACTTTTTACTTATTAAAAAAAATACAAAAAATTTTATTTTAACCCGAGAAATATTTTGATTTGGGTGATAATATTTTAAAGATTTTGAGTATTTAGAGATAATCATTTTTTTTTTTTTTTTCTTTAGCTAAAGCTGGGGAATTCTCCGTCCCAACTCGATTTTTCCTGCCCCGATTTTAAACGCTACTCCCTATAGTTCTGCAGTCACCTTCTAACATCTAATTAAATTTTTTTTAAAAAAAAAAATTTATTATAATTATCTATGTATCTAAAATTATATGTCGGAATAAAAGAAAATAAATAAAATTTTTTATTAAACCTTTTAGTTTTCTCTTATTTTTTTAATAATAAATTTAATTCTTTTTTTTTATTATTACTTATTAATATAAAATTTTAAGGAGTTTGAATTTTAAATAATTTGCTTAATAGTATATTAATATAAAATTATATAAGATTTTGGTGGTACAATACTAGTTTTTTTAGGCTTAATTAATTATGTTAATGTATAAATTATTAAAAATTGCTAAATTCTAATTAATTATGAAAATGTTATAATAAATATTGGAAGTCTTATTATAATTATTTATGGTTTTAAAATTGATTTTCTAATTATAAATACTTTCTTTTTATGATTTTAATATGATTTAAATATATGTGGTGGTTTATACTAAAATCCTAAGATTTAGTTTTTTTATGAGATTTAATTTTTTGATTTTTTTTCCTTTTTGTAAATTTTAATACTGATGAATTAGAACTTTCGAAATTGTTAGATATGTGAAAAAAATTTATAAATATTTATTAATAAACTGTAGATGTTTATTAATAGGGAAATTAATTATATTTTTTTTTTATGATATCTTAATGACTTAATATTTAATAAAATTTTAATTTTGTTTAACTGAATGTTAGTATTAAGATGGTTTAGATTATATGCATCTAATATAGTATTTTTAATAATATTTATTAAATATAAATAAAAGTTTTTAATATAATAATGTATCTAATTGGTGTTAATTTATAGTTATGACATCTAGGCTGCAAAAAAAACAAAAAAAAAAAAAAAAAAAAAAAAAGGATCTACAAATAGTTTTAATAAAGATTAAATTTAATCTAGTATTCTTTATTAAACTTTGAATATATACCTTTATTTAGGGGATATTTAGCTAAATTTTATTACAAAATTATTAAAAAAAAAAGCCAAATTTTTATATTCAGATAATAAATCTTTATTAAATTTTTTTCTGTCATACTCAGTGTTTAAAATATACCGGGGATGGCGAGGAACGAGCCCAGAAAAATTTTTTGAATCGGGGAATCAATTTACCCCTCCCCGACTCGGGTTTTTTACATCAGCAAAAAAATGTGTTGCCGTCCTGGTCGTCCAACAACGGGATTTCTGGGACGGCAACTTTACGTCCGCCAACATCCGGACGACACCAGACTCTGCACATCTGGGACAGGATAGCAAGAAAATAATCCAAGAGGATAATATTGTTAGTTTTATCTCAGATATTAAAAGACTGATATTATCTTTAACAATAAAAATAATAATTATCTCAGATATTAGAATATATATCTCATCTACAACAATTCAAAAATTAAAATATCAAAGATAATAAAAAAATTTAAAAATTTAAGATGATTCAGGATTTTAAAAATCTGGTACTAACTACAATATGTCTACTGAAAATCTTATAGAAAATATATTAATAAAAAAATTTATATATATATTTATTAATCTAACTACCTAGCTATAATAAAATAAAAAAATATAAAAATTAAAAATTAAATATATAATAGTACTATAGCTTATATTAGATATAATATATTTTATAAAAAATTAAAAAAACTTTTCAAACCTTTTTTCTAGCTTGTAATATTTATATTAGTATTTATAAAAAAAGGAACTGGTGTATTTAAAAATAGAAATCTTAAATTATTAAGAGTTTTTTATATTAAATATTAAAGAACTATAAAAATTCCTTATTAAACACTAAAAAACCGCTTAATATTATTAAAAAATTTATTAGTTATACATTAATATGTTTTTGTTGTAATATATTAATAAAATACTTTTTTATAATATCATTAAAAACATATAAGAGTTTATTATAGATTTTATTTATTTAATTGTTAATTTTATAATTATAAATACCAGATTCTTATTATTTTAAAATAATAAAAGTATAAGTATTAATAAATATAAATATATAATTATTTAAACTATGAATTAACTCCCTAGTTTAATACTTTTAATTAATAGTAAAATTATAATATTATTTAATTAATACATTGGGAAATATGGAAATAATAAAAATAATATTATTAATTTACAGAGTTTTATATTAATTTTAGAAAATTTGAAAGTAGATGTTTAAAAACTTACATTATCATAATAAAATTAATTATAATAAAGAAACCAGTTATTTTTAAAAAGAAAAACTATATGTTATTATATTACTTTGGTATTTCCTACCAGTTTATAGATGTTTGGTATTAGTTTTTTAATTATAGCTAAAAGATAGGATTGATTACTTTATAATTTACTATCTAATTAAAAAAAAATGAATATATATATTATTAAAAGGTTTAAACTTGATATATTATAGTATAAAAATAAAATTTAAGGGATTAATATTCTAAGTTTATTATTAAATTTTTTATATACTTTTAAATCTTTATAATATTAATAAATAGTTTTTTATTAATTTATTATAAATTAATTTTATTTACTATTTTACTATATATTAGTTGTTTGATATTAAGAAAATTAGTTATTTTTAATCTGTGTTTTTTAATAAATTTGTTTTCAGATATATTAAGTTTATTGGAAAATAGGCAGAAACTATTTTTGTTATCTTAAAAATCAAAAACAATTAATATTATATAAAGTAACCTTAATGAAAATAATAATATTAAATTTAAAAATTATTTTCTAAAAAATTCTCCATATCTAATAAAAAACAAAGAAAATATATTACCTTAACCAAATGTTAATAGTCGAAATATCAGCTGACTACATGATTTAGTTTCTAGATTTATTTATAATAATAGGCTATGTACATACTTCTAAAGTCTAATAACAGGTTCCTAAAATCCAGTAAATAGTAATATTAAAATATTATTAACTAATAATTAGTCAGGAGCAGAATTACTAATAAAAAAATTAATAAATTTTTTAAATTTATTAAATAATAAAACTAATACTAATAATATAAATTAATTAACTAAATTAGGATTAATATCTTCATTTAAACTATTATTAATATTTTTAAAATCTTTATTATTTTCTAAATTTTTTATAGAATTTTTAAGGGATTTTAAGAAAGTTACAGCCTGTTGTTTTATGTTTGATATAGGATTTTTTTGAGTAGAAAGTTTAATAATTTCTTTTTTAACTAATATTATAATATTTACTATATTAATTATTTTAACTTATAGTTAATTAATAATAAAAATATAAATTTATTTAAATTTTAAAATTACTTATTTTTTTAAATATAATAAAATTAATTTTAAATTTTATATATTTTAATAAAATTAAAGCTTTTAATTGTTTTTTTTATATTTTTTTTTTAGTAAGTATTGGGTTTTCTATTTATTTTACTTGTATTTATATTAATAAAAGTATATTAGAAGATTTTTAAGGAAATATATTTGAATAAATATAAAAAAACTATTTATAAATATATGAAAATAAAAAAGAAATATTTTATTAATTAAAAAAACTTAAAAAAAAAAATTACTTTAAAAATATAAATATATAATTTTAAAAAAGGATAATTAAAAAACAAAACAAAAAAAGTCTTAAGAAAGATATATTAAATCTGATCATTAACTAAATTTAAACAAAAATAAAAAATTTATTTATAAAAGTAACTTAATTATATATTTTGGTTTATCTCCATATGTCTATAGACAGCCTTGTAATACCTAATAAAAAATATTATATTATTTTAAATTAATATAATTATTAACAAATTAGTATTATTTATTAATTTATGTTAGTTGAACAAGAAATAAAACTTCATTTTTATAAATAATAATATAATTTAATTAGACTTTAGATGGTAGGTAAGGACTGTTGAATGATAAGTTGCTAAAAACTCAAATCAGACTTTATAATTTCTAAATTTAACCATTTTCAAATAGTCAAAGTTTAGTAACTAAAAGCAATTCATAATTTTTTTAAAAGTATAGATCAAAGATAATAAAAATATATTTAATATAAGATAATAAATGTTTAAAAAGAAATTTATACTAGCCTTTATAACTTTAATTTATAAAAATGAAATTATACTAAGGTTGGCCCCTATATTACTAAAATAGTTTAATATAATATATCAAGTATATAACATCTTCTAAAAAATTTATAAAATCTAAAATTAATATATATAATTAATTATATAACTAATAATTAAATTTAAATAAAAAGAATTCTAATTTATCTACTACTAAATTTAAAATATTAGTTAAATAATTTTTATAAATTACTTATAATTAATCTTTTTTAATATAAGAAAATAAATAATATTGTAAATCTGGTAATTTGAATTTTTAAGCAAGATAATCAATAGTCTACTAACTAAAATTTGATAATAATTATAATTTTTTAAAACTATAAATTTCCTTTTAAGGCTTTAAGATGTCTATTAAAGAAAATAAATAAAAAAATAAATTAACAAACTGAAAAAATAATAATTTATTAGTAGAGTCTTCAAGCAAACATTCTAAAACTGGTAACAAATTTAATAAATCCAATTATTAAAAAAAAGAAAGACTTTTAGAATTCAAGTGTTATAATTCAAAAACACAATAACATATTTAATACCAAAAAATCTAAGTTAGGAAATTAATACAATTCAAAGATCAATATCTATTTTTAAAAAATTTATAAAATAATTCTGATATGTCTATTAACCAGTTTTATAAATATCTAAATAATCGTATAGAGTCTGCAAAGTAAATTAGTTAATAAAATTTAACAATATTAAAAATTTCCAATTATTAAAAATTAAAAATGTATTCAAAAATTAATTTATTATAATTTATTTGCCAAATTTTTTCTATATTGATTTCCTAAGTTTGTAAACCACTTCCTAGTATCCAACTTATATTACAAATATACTAGTTTAAATTTTCATTTTTGTTCAATATTTTAATATTTTAAAAAAATATTTTTTATAGTATGAAATTATTATTAATAATTTTTTAGATATTTTAGAGTTGTTGTTATATAATTTTTATATTATATAAATAAATAAAATTCTAAAAATACTTAAATATATATAAGAATTTTATTAAAAATTAATTACTAAAAGATTGATAATGTATTTAAAATAATTATTAATATAGAAAAAAAAATTTGGTTAATAAATTTTAATTCTTTACTTTATTACTAAGTAATTTATAAAAAAGTAAACTTAAATTTATAGAATTTAAAAAATGTCTAAAGTTTAGTCTAAACTGTATTAAATATGTCTAGTCTTTTATACTCTTTAATAAATAACAATATTTATTTAATAATATATTTAAGTATACTAAAATAAAGATTATAAAAAGGATCTAATTTTAGAAAAATATTAAAACAAATATTAAAAAATTAGTAAAAGGTTATTGAAGTCTTATTAAATTTTTTTTACTTTAAATAGTATTTTAATTTCTAATATTTATAATAAATTATATTATTTTATTATAATTTAGTTTTTATTTTTTTATAATTATAATAATTTTAAAATAAATTTATTAAAGTATATATTTTTAAATTTTAGAAATTAATTTTATATATTATATATAACTGATTATTAATATTTAAAAGTTTATAATATTTAATATAATCTATAATTTAATTAGCTAATTGTAAATAATATTTTTGAACTAAATTATTAGTATAAGTTATGTTGACTTTGAGTTCTATTATATCTTTTGTAGGACTTGTAGCAACTGCTAAAGAAGAAAAAATTTTTTAAATAATTTTTTAAATATTATTAATAATTTAATTTTTTTACTATAAATTTAAATATATTTTTTTTAATAAAATTAGAAGTAGAGTAAGTAATATATAAATATAATTTAATAACTTATTATAAATATAGGAAAATAAGTTGCCGACTATAATATATATTAACCAAATTTTTTTATTATCAAAAAAATTAATTAAATATAAACTATCTAATATACAGATTATAGGAATTATTATTCTACCTTATAGTGTCCACTTCTAGACAAAGTTATTATTAGTTAAATTTTTTATATAATATATTAAATTTATACTATCTATTCTTCTTACTATTAATTAGTAATATGTATTTTAGAATAAAAATGTTTTTTATATGAATTATATTTTTTATAAAAAGTATATACCAGACTTAACACATATACTAATTACTATAATAAATGTATAATACAATTAATAATATTATAATATAAGTATTTAATAAATAAACAATTTAGAATATTAAAATTATAAATAGTTTTTTTAAAATTAAAGCTAAATTCTTCTTCCATAATATTGATTTAATTCTAAAATATATATACAAATATATAAAAACTAGCAAAAGCTTTTATAAATCTTTTTAATTTAAAATATTCATCTATTAATATTTTGGAAACCTTTGCTTTAATGAATTACTTAGTAAGTTCATATTCATAGTTACTATTGAATAATAATAATTGATTTTTTAGTATAAATACATGTTTAGATAGGTTTGTTACCGGATTTTCTACATCTGGAAATATCTTTACATAAATTTTATTTATATCAAAATTATCTAGTATTTCTATATTGTTATTATTAGGATTGATAAGTTGTTTAGAGTTATCTACAAAATTTATAATATTTATTACCTTCTTAATTACATTATAAAATAATTGTAGGTAATATGTTTGTTCATAAGTTATTTATTGTTTATTTTGTTTATATTTCTTCTTGCAGAACTGATATTTAAAGATTATAATCTGATTTTTTATATTAGAATAAATATTAGAAAATTTTGATACATCTATAAACAAATTTTAAAAAGTATGAATAGTAAGTTAATAAACTGCTTGAATCTAAAATAATTTTTTTTTTTTTTTTAAAATTGGGCTAATTTTGTACTAGTAGGGGTGTTTTGATTATATTTTATAAATCTAATACCTAATATAGGGAAGTTAATTAAATTTCTAAAATATAAACTAATATTATACAATTTCTTTGATAAAAATTTATAATAATAAAATATTTATTAATATATTATAAAAATATTCTTATTTAAAAAAATTTTTAGGAAGCTTTATAAAATCTGTAAATAATTATTATAAAACAAATTATAAATTTTTATATAATATATTTAAGTTTTTAAATTTAAAATAATTTAACTTAATTTGTTAACTATCACTATAATTGTATTAAATCTATTATAATATCAATAACCTGTATTTATATTAATTAAATTTTTTAACTATTATTATGGATTCTTTCTTCAACTTTTTCTTTTTATAAGAATAGTATATTTTTATTAAAAAACTATATTTTATTTTTAAAAATAAAGAATTAATTATTAAATTTCAGATATTTGGCTTTGAAAAGCCTTTAATAGTTTTATAAAATTTATTATAAAATCTTTTTCAAATATCTTGAGTAAATTTTTGTATATTACCTTAATAATTTTAAAAATTAACTATATTATTATTAAATTTTGAGTATATTCTCCAGTTAAACAAAGTTTTAGAAAATTTGTTTATAAATAATCTAAAAAATTTTAAAAGTTTAATAAATTTTAATAAAAAATTTAGTTATTTTATTGTTAAATAAAATAATCTAAACTCAAAAAATAGATATTTTACAAACATTTTAAATAAGTACTACATTTTTTATAAACTAAAGAAGATATAGAAAAATTATTATCAAACTTAAAAACTGATATATTATATAATATATAGGTTTACTAGATAAATTTAGTTTTAAAAGTGGTTTTTAACTAATAAATAAACTAAACTTTTATTAAATTTTTTTTCAGATATGGAAAGGCTATTAATTATTTAGTGTTAAATTAATCAATATTATTATTACTACTACTAATACTAGTTTGATTAATAACTTCATAATATAATAAAGATAATAATTATAATAAATGGTTAAATTTTATTAATAAATATTATTAAAACCAATATTTTTTTCAATATTTCTCCTAATAAATTTAATAATAAATCCTTATATATTATATTTAAATTTAACTTAATATTAGTAATCCTTTTACAGACATTGTAAAACTATTTTTAAATAATTATTTTATAAAATAATATTAGTAATTAAGTAAAATATAAAATAAAAATGTATTTCAAAATCTTTTACCAGATTTGAAATTGATAAATCATCAAATTCTGACATATTAGATTTAAATATGATATAAAGTATATATTATTTCAAAAGAAGACATGAAAAAGCTATAAACTAATTTATAATATTTTTTAAAAATTGAAAAATTTTTAAAAAAAGTTAAAAATTTAAAGATTTTAAAAGAAACTTTACCTCCTCTAAATAATATAAATATTTTTATATTAGATAATATAAAGTCTGAAGAAACTGTTAATAATCTGGTACTAGATATTAAAAAGCTGGTGTTAAAAGAGGAGGAAATAAATAAAATTAAAAATTCTAAAAATAAAGAGATGGGAAAAAAAGGAAATATTAAAGATCTGATATTAGGTATTAAAAAGCCAGTATCGCAAGAGGTAGAAAAAAAGAAATCATAAAATAAAAATAAATTTAGTAAGTTTAAAAAAAATAAGTAGCTTCTTTATGTTTAAAAATAAATTTATATAATATGACTAATATTTTTTTAGTAAATAAGTATTTTTATTATAAATAGCTTCTTTATATAAAGTAGATTACAAAGATTTATAAATTAAAAAAAAAAATTATAAAAGCTTATAAAAAATTTTATTATTC
This sequence comes from Dactylellina drechsleri, assembly GCA_036971345.1. Lineage (NCBI taxonomy): Eukaryota > Fungi > Ascomycota > Orbiliomycetes > Orbiliales > Orbiliaceae > Dactylellina > Dactylellina drechsleri. Next base: position 48,193 of record JAJTUB010000115.1, on the reverse strand, counting down.
TTTTTTAAACTTTATATATTTAACAGTGG
>JAJTUB010000115.1:0-41636 GCA_036971345.1 Dactylellina drechsleri | reverse complement strand
TATTCCTTTTATAAGTTATCTCCATACTTTAATACTTATTTATACCTATACCTTTAAACCATATATATTTAGAAAACCAAGTAATAACTTAAGTAATAATTTAAATATATACATATATAACACCTTTTAATCTTTATAATGTCTTATGTATTACCTTGATATTTTAAGTTTATTATATATAATTTTTACACTTTATTATTTTGTAATTATATTAATTTAACATTTTAAGATGTCTTTTAGATTTAGTTTAAAAGTATTTGAAAAGAAAGATGTATTAGGGGAAATGATTGAAATATAAATTGCTATTTTAGGTTTTATAATAGAGTTCGACATGGGACAGGTTGGGTCAGTTTCTGGATTTTAAAAACTACCCACGGGTTGGTTTTTTTTTTTAAAAAAAATCAAAAATTAATCTAAAAACTGTAACAATAATAAGAAACTGTATAACTAAAAAATCATACAATTATAAAAAAAAATAATTATATTTAAAATTATATTAATTTTTGTATAGATCTAAATATAGTCTGATCATACTTATATATAAAATAACAATTTTATTTTTATTACTTAAATCAAAAACTAAAAGGTTAAAAATATTAAAATTAAATATTTACAAACTAATTATAAAGAAATAAAAGAAAAATTAAATTAATTACATCAAGCCAACTTAGCTTGAGGGTTTCTAGTCATACTCAAATTTCTCTTCTTACTGTTAAGCATATTCTAAAAAAAAATTAATATTTTCAATATTAAAATCTTATCTCCTATTAATATTAGATTCTTTGTTTCTATATCTTCTGCTATTTTTTTAGAAAATAACTCTAACTTATAAAAATTTTTTATAATTATAATAATTTTAATAGTTTTAAAATATAAACAACATTTTCTCCAAATTATAATATTTTTAGCTTAGTTAAAAACCTATTTTATATTAATAAAAATAATTTATATATTGAATACATCTTGTACTATTTATAATAATATAGGATATTTTTATCCATACACCTTCCACCAATCAATTAGTAACAAATCTATTTTAATTTAATAAAAAAAAAATTTAAAATTAAAATTATTCCATATATCGAATAATAATAAGTGGAAATACTATTTTTAAATTTACTATTAATTAATTAACATAAAGCTTAACTTTGTTTAAATTTTCATTATTATTTATTAATTTAAAATAACTAGTAATATAATAATTTAGTTTAAAAAAAAGTATACTATAAAGCTCTTCATCTAAATTAAATAAACAAAGATGAAAAAGTTTTTAAAAATTTTTAAAATATTTAATGGTGTTATTTGGGATTTTTTTATATATATAATTTTTTTTGTAATATTATTGTCACAGACCTATGGTCTTGACAGCACAAACACCTGTACCGCATTCTACGCTATATCGTTCCCAGCTCTGCTGTATCTCTCATAAAAGAACTACCCACCTATGTACTGCGTTTGCCTATCCTATTCAGATTTTTGTACTACTATATCCATATATTATATAACCACTCGCAAGCTCACACAACACTAAGCAACAAACAGACGAGCAATGAGCACTACTCAATAGCTCACAAGGTACAAATATGCGAACATACAAGCATTGATATTTGTATAAAGTATTATTATATATATAAGACTATCATTAAAACTGATGAAATAGTTCTTATTTTTCATCAGTCAACTTAAATACAATATAAACTTATAGTTCACTATACTTTTATTATTATTATATTTTTTATCTAATAGTTTTACTATTCCTAATGATAAGTATACTTCCTTGAATTAAAACCTGAATAATAGGACTGAGAAATAGAAACCAGAGTGAGCTTATTATGACCTTTTAGGGTTATAGGTGTAATACTTTAACTGATTTAACTTGGTTTAGAAGGAAGACTTATATATATATTGGATTTTCCCACACTTAAAGATATTTAAGAATATTTTTTCAAAAATATAGAATTAGGAGATGTTTTGGATCTAAAATTTATTAAAAACAAAAATAAAGAATATAATTATTTTTATAAAATATAAAAACAATAATCTAATAAAAAAATATATATTATTATATAAATATTAGAATATTAATAATTTAATAATAAATAAAAGTTAGTAATTATATTTTTTAAATTAATATTTAATATTATTATAAGAAAAACATATATTAATGATTAAGATTATATCTACATTTTTGATATAGGGATGCAAACTACAAAAGAAATACCTAAAAAAAATTCAAAAAAATATATAAAAAAAGAAATATTGATATATAAAACATTAGTATATATAAAAAAATATGCCAGAAATTTAAGTATAGTAATAGAAATTTTAAAATAAATAAAATAACAATTTAAAACAATAATTACAAAATAGTTGGTAATATTACCAATAAATCTTTTTAGTCAACACATTGAAGACTTCATAGAAATCCAAGAAAAAACTGTTGAAATAATTAATTTTATTAAGAATTTTAACAAAGTATTTAAATTAAAAAACTTAATTAAATTTAAAAAACAACCTAAAAAATTTAATTAATTTTTCAATTAGCTTTTGATTTATTATTTTTTTAATACAGATTAATTTCTTATAAATAAATATAAAATCTGTTTTATAAGAATGTATTTAAAAAAATTACTTTTTTATATTTTCGTAGTTTACTTGGAAAAGTAAAACAACTATAACAAAAAAAAATATAAAAACAAAAAATTTAAAAGAATATATTTAGATATTTATAAAATACTTATTAATGCCAATTACTTTATCATTTTTCTTCAATAGAAATATAGATATAAAAACAAAAAAGAAGAAATATAATACAAAGTTATTATCTTATACTAAATTTATTTAGTACAAAACTATTTTCAAAAACTTGATTACATCCTGTTTGCAAGATATGATAATATGTAATTCTTTGATTTTACCAGAGAAGGATTTAAGCCAATAATCCACACCAAAATTATTAAAAAAAAATTCAAAATTCTAGAAATAATCTATATAAAAATACAAAATTTTGTTATACAAATAAATGATTTTATTTTTCAATAAAATCAACAAAAACCAAACCAGTTTAGAAAGATATATTAAAAAAATCACCCAGGTAATTTGTCTAAGTAAAGAAAAAATGGATAAAACCACCCTTATCATTATAATCAGAGTTATTGCTTTAAAAATGGTGTTTATTAAGGATATAGATCTATTTTAATGGATTTTAATATTATTAATCATCAATAATATAAAAATTTTTTAAAGTTTAATATAATTATCTACTACAATTGTAACAAACTAGAATATTTTGCTAGAAATTGCTAACAGCCAAAAAAGAATTAGTTTAAGTATATCCAATTTGCTTAATTAAAAGTCTCAGAAAAATAACAAGAATAATGCAAAAAATTGGTATGATAGATTTGTACTACCCAAAATATTTTAGTATTAGAATTACTACTTTTACCCTATGAAATAACTATTCCTTTTTAAAGAAATAAACTTATAGTATATTTAGCAACCAAAGAAAAACTTCAAATATTATAAAAAATTATATAATAAGAAAATGATAAGAATACTAATAATATCATATCTGATACCCTAATATACACCTCAAATAAAGATTTAGATTCAGTTATTTACAAATCTATACTTTTATTTTATAATTTTATGGCACATAAATACCATTAAATATAAAATTATTTTATATTAGAAAGATATTTTAAATATTAACAAAATTTAAATAAAAAATTATGATAATTTTATATTATATTTGTTTTAGAATAACTAGCTAAAAAAACACATTCCAGAATTATTTTTAAAACTATTTTTTTTAAACCACAAGTCTACTTATAAAGATTCTATCAAAAATTAAAAATAATATATAACAAAATTGATATTAAACTTGGAAATAAATATTTATATAAAAAAAAAAACTACCAAAATCAATTAGTCACTTTAAACAACCTAAAAAAAACTAGATACAAAAATCCATCCAATTTATTATAACCAACTTTCATCAATAACTATATCTAAAATTATAAAATTTATCAATTGTCACAGACCTATGGTCTTGACAGCACAAATACCTGTACCCTATTCTACGCCACATCGTTCCCAGTTCTGCTTGCTATATAACACCCGTCTCTTATACCTGTGCTTACCTACTCTGTTATGGCACCCTGTTATATGACCCTCATGTATCACGTGACTTGCACGCATATACGCACATGCGTACAAGCGACTAAGCATGCATGCACGCACATGCGTACAAGTGACTAAGCACGCATGCACGCACATGCGTACAAGTGACTAAGCATGTATGTACACATATGCGTACAAGTGATCATTGACATTTGTATGAAGCATTATTATGTATATAAGACTATTGTTAGGATTGATAAATAGTTTTCACTTTTCATTGGTTAATTTAAATATAATATAGATTTATAGTTTATTATAATTTTTATTGTTGTTATATATTTTATATATTATTTTTTAATATCATTATCATATATATTCTACAAGTTCTGAGAATCTGGTATTTTAGAATAAGAGATTAGTATTTAATCAGACAAATTTAATTAAAATATAATATTTTGATTAATTTTATTTAGATTTGACAAAGAAGCATATATATGTTGATGATAGAATTCAATCTTAAAAATTTTATTATATTAAAATATAAAATAACAAATGATGAAGAAGATTGTGCACCTTTTTATAATGTATTTTTATATCCCAGTAAATTTATTGCCTATTGAATTAACTAAACTAATGAATACTTTAGAAAGTAATTAAGAGAAGTATTATTTTTACCAAAATTAGAACTAATTATAAATTTATCAAACAAAGAAAATGATATCTTTTAAAAAAATGATAAATTATATATTAATATTGGTATTCAAATCAACAAAAAGTTAACCATATTAATAGAAAAATCCAAAAAAAAACCTATAAATATTATATTCACAGATAATTCCAGATACTCAAGAAATCTAGAAATTGCAATATAAATATTAGAATAGATTATAATAACTATTTATATTTATACTGGAATTTACATAGTAACTAAAGAATATATTCTTATAAACAAAAATAAAAACTTTAGACCATTAGAATTAAATTAATCAAAATTATCATACAAGAGCAAAATACACTCTAAATTTACTTCTAAAAATAAGGGCAAAAAATGTCAATTATTTTTAGAAGATTTTGATAAAGATTTTAGTGATAATAACTTAATTCCTAATAATGATAATAAATTTATTATCTATAAAAATAATTAATAAAGCATTTTCTATAGTAATATTAAACTATTAGAATTAATTAAATTTAGAAAATTTTTTATAAAATTTAATTAATTTCTTAAATAGTTTAGTAATATTTTTTACTTTTGATTTAAAGATTTTTTTAATAATGAATATAAAGTTTGTTATATATTTTTTTTTTTTGAAGGAATTATTTTTAATATTTATAATATTTATCGTGAAAAATATGATGAAAGTATTTTATACTAATGATGTTATGAAATCTTTAATATTATCTTAATTTTTATTAATTATACCACTTTTACTAAATTTCTTAGATAAATTTGTGGATATAAAAATAAGTAAGAAGAAGTCTTTTATAAATTTTATAAATTTTAATAGAAAGGATTAATAAAAAGTTATTTTTAAAAATTTAATTAATACATTTTTTTTATAGATTATAATAACAAGTAATTACTTTATTATGCTAAAAAAAAACTTAAATTTTAATGAAAATAAGAAGTCATATAATAAAAAACTACTAATAAAAAATTCATATATAAGGAAATATAATTTTTTATTATTAAACTTGATGATGTCCTATACAAAGATAATAAAGCCAATATGTCATGATTTAGAATACTAAGATAATTTAATTTTGGAAATTAATGACTTTATTAGAATAATTGTTCTTACTATAAATTAAAAAATTAGAATAATTATTGATTAAATTAAGGATAGCTTTGATTTAATAGTAAATTTTAAAATTAATGGTAATGAAATGGCTAAGGATGGATCCCTAAAATTATTTATGGATTAGTTTCTATGGAGCTAGGAGTTATTTAAAATTAATATAAATTATAATATAATAAATTTCTAAAATTTAATAAATTTGTTTGTTTTAAGTGTAATAAGGAAGGATATATAGTTAGAAATTGTAGACAAAATCAGTTTTAGAAGGAATGGCAACTTAAATAAGTTTATATTATAGATTACAAAAAACTATATAAATAATACTAAAATTATAACAAATCAGAATATGAAGATGAATATTAAGAATTTGAATTTAAATAAGAATTTGATAGAACTTTTAATATTATTATTAATTAAATTATCTTTAAAAAAGACTTCTTTGAAATTATCCTCTAACAAATTCGCAATATTATAAGTAATATTTGAACTAGTTAATAAATTTAAAATAAAGAAAAATTACAAATTACTATTCAATTTGAAGAATTAATTGAAGAAGATTGGTAAACAAAAACTATGTTCCTAGATTAAGATATTTTTGAAGTATTAGATATGGAATAAAAATATGTTATATTATTTAAATGATTTAATTTGTTTATTATTAAAGAATATTATTGGATTTGGAATAATTTTTCTTTAGGATAATATTTATGATATATTCAAGACTTAATTAATAATTTAAGATAAGAATATTAATATTAGGATAAAATATGAAATTGATTTATTTTTAAAAATTTTAAATTTTATCAACTTAAAATTTATTTTAAAAAATAACTTTGAGTTACTTATAGTAAAGAAAGTCAACAAAATATTTTAAATAATGATTTATATGAAGAAATTTTTATAAAAGAAGATGAATTAACTAAGCAATACCTAGAAGGATGATGTAACTAGTATTTAGAATTAAGAGATAATAATAGATTTTATAAATATAAAAACTCAAAAATATAGACTTTTGAAATATGTTTTATGGAATATAGAAATTGGAAATATTATTTATGTGGAATTTATGATTTTAATAAATTAGAAAATGTTTGTATTTTATATATAAATAATATTTTTATGAAAAGATTTTATTTTATAAAACAATTTTAACAAAGTTTTTATAAATTTTATTAATATATTATTTATTTTATTATAATTGTCAAATATGGTATAAAACTTACTAAAGACTTTAATAAATATTGGAATATTATTGAGAAAAAAGAAATTTTTATAGAAAAATTAAAATTAATAATTATTTAATCTAAATAATATAGTAATATTATAAAATATATGATATGTGGATAAAGGCTTAATTATGTAGTATATATTAAATATTTTACCATATATGAGTATTATGTATAAGAATAAATAACTTACACTGGAAATTAATTGTGGAATTAGATAATTATTAGAGAATATAAAAAAGAGAGATTTTATTGGATTTTAAATATTTTACTAAGAATATACTTATTTTTTAAAGTTTTAGTAATATTTTTGGAATAATAAAAAAAATTATATTATTTTATTATTTGATTTTTGTTTGGTTTATTTAAATATTAGTACATTATTTATAAATTATTGATAAATGAAGAAATTATATGAAATATTATAAATTTTAATAACAAATTTTTAAATTAAAAGAATTTTAGATTTTGATGTATTTTGAATAGTTTAGTTTAAGTTTTGTTAAAAAAAAATTTAATAAAATATTTAATAGAATTATTAAATAATATTTTAATGTTTTTTGTATAATTAATAGAAATTTTATTAAAGTTTTTGTAGATAGCAGAGCAGAAACTACTTATATATTAGAAAATTATGTTAAAAAATATGTATTATTTATATATTTTAAATTAATTTATTATAATGTTATAGTATTTGGAGGAAGTTTTTTTGGAATAGTTAAATATGAAATTATCATTACTCTTATTATTAATAATTATTTTGAAAAAAGGATAGTTGATATTTTTAATTTTAGAAATGATGATTTTATTTTAGGATATGATTGGTTATGGGAATATAATCTTGAAATTAGTTTTTGATTATAAATTATTGAATTTATTTAATGTAACTACTAAATTTTTTAGAAATGTTTTAAATCTAGATTCTAAAGAAAAGAAATATATTTATAATTAATGGAATACCTTTTTGATAAAGAAATTTATTATTGATTTTGCAATAAGCCTAACATTTTTAAATGGATATGGATTAAGGTTAAGGATATTTATAAGATTATTAAAAAAATTATTAAAAATACTATATTTAAAATACCCAAATAAATCCCAAGATGGATTAAAATTTTTGAAAAGTTATTTAATAAGAATGTATTATTAAAATTTAATAAATTTATTTATAAAATATTATTTAAAAAAAATGTTATTTTTAAATTTATGTTTATTTATATATATATTTAAGAAGAGCTTAAAACACTATGAGAATATTTTGAAGAAAATTTGTGTAAAGGATATATTTGATTTTTATAATTTCTAGTAGGATATTCTATCTTATTTGTCTTTAAGAAAAACGGAAAATTATAAATTTGTATAAATTATTAAAGTTTTAACAATATTATAATTAAAAATTATACTAGACTACTGTGTATTGATGAATTTTTTGATTACTTTTAAAAAGTAATTATATTTATTAAATTTGATATTATTATAGCTTACCATAACCTTAGAATTACACCTAAAAATATTTGGAAAATAGTTTTTAAATACAAATATAATTTATTTAAATATTTAGTTATGTTTTTTGGATTAACTAATACTTTAGCATTATTTCAGATTTTTATAAATTATGTTCTTAAGGATTATATTGATAAAATATGTATTATCTACCTCAACAATATACTGATTTATAGTAAAAATCTAAAAGAATATTAAAAGTATATTATTTTAATTTTTGAAGTTTTTGATAGATATAACCTTAAGGTTAAACTTGAGAAAATAGAATTTAAAATAAAAAAAATAGAATTTTTAGGAGCTATTATTACTACTAATAAGATAAAAATAGATTTAAAAAAAATTTAAATAATTTAAGATTGGTTAGAATTAAAAATAATTAAAGATATTTAATTTTTTTTAGGATTATATAACTACTACTAATAATTTATTAAATAATATAGTTATATATTAGCAACCTTAATTAAACTTATTAAAATTAAAATTCAATTTAATATGACCCTTAGTCGGATCAATATTTTCAATATATTAAAACAATCATTTTTTTTAGTATTTATATTTTAATTATATAATTTAAAATTACTTATTAAAATTGAAATTGATGTTTTAGATGTTGTATTAGGTGTATGTTTATATTAATTATATTTTAATAATAAATAGTATCTTATTATATACTTATTTTATAAATTTGATGCTATAGAATTATGATATTTAATTTATAATAAAGAATTTATAGTAATTGTTTAAGCTTATAAAATATAGAAAGTATATTTTTAAATTAAAAATTCTTTTATTATATATTTTGATTATAAAAATTTTATTTTTTTTTTTATTATAAAAGAATTTAGTTGATGATAAGTTTACTAATAGAAACTCTTTAGTAAATATAATATAAAGATTGTATATTGTAAAGATAAAAAAAATTTAGGAGTAGATGTTATTAACAAAAAATCTAACCTAATAGTAGAAATATAATTAAATAAAAGAGTAATCCTCAAAAAAAAACCATTCAAAAATATTATTATTAATTGAATTCTTAATATTATTTTTTATTTATTTGATAATTAATTTATCTAGGAATTGATAAAAAGTTATAAGAAATATTTAATAGTTACTTGAATTTTATTTAATGATTTAAATATACCAAAATATTTTATTATTGAATATGGAATTATTTTCTTTCAAAATCTTTATTATATTTTTACTAAGAATTTTTAACAGAAATTTATCAAGCAACATCATAATATATTTATCTATAAATATTTAAAAATTAAACAAACCCAAGAATTCTTAATCAAAAACTATTTTTAACCTCAGATGCGATAATATATTAAATAATATATTAAAACCTGTGATATATACTATAGAAATAAATTTAGTTAATATCTATCCTATAGAAAATTATAATTTTATAATATATTATTTATATTTTTTTAAATTATTTCTTATGATTTTATCTAAAAAATATTATTTTTATGAGATCTTTTTATAAATACTATTTATAATGAAGTTTTAGTAATAGTAGATAAATTTAGTAAAATCACTATCCTAAAACCATAATATAATAAATAATCTACACAAGAACTAGAATTAATATACAACCAACAAATATTTAGTTAATATAATTTATAAGTTAAATACATCTATAACAAAAACACCTTATTTATTAGTAAATTTTGGAATTTTGTTAGAAATTAAACTAGAATTAAAATTAATATCACTAGCAAAAAATATGTATAAATAGATAAAGCTACTAAACAAATTATTCAAACAATCAAAATATAATTATATAATTTTCTAAACATTATATAGAATAATTGGATTAAACTACTCTTTAGTTTTGAATTTATTTATAATACTTCCAAACATTTAATTACTAAGTATATTTTATACAAAATATTTAAAGGATGGAACCTAATAGCAGTACTACTCTTTCTAATATTTAAAAAATTAGTCTCTTAAGTAGATGAATATATTAAAAATATAAAAAATTTTTATAAAAATTTTTAAAAAAACCTCTAATTTATAATTAAATAAATATTATATTACTATAACCAAAAAAAAATAAAAGTACCACTTTTAAAAAAAAAAGATAAAGTATATTTACTTACTAAATATATCAAATATAAAAAATAATAAAATAAAAAATTTAATTATTAAAAGTATAGATTATTTATGATTATAAAGAAATTTAATAATAATACTTTTAAATTTGAAATATTAGGACCCACATAGATTTATTGATCATTCTACATCTCACTCTTAGAACTAGTTTTAAGAAACCTAAAAAAAGACCTAAATAATAAAAAACTGGAATTTGAAGATTATATTAAATACAAATTTAAAAAGATTTTTAATAAATTTAATGAAAAGAATAAATACCTTATGTGATAATTACTATTTTATAGACTTTAAAATGATTTTTGGATTTTAGAAGATAATATACCTCTGGAATTCATTTAAACTTACTTTGATTAGAAAACTATGTTATTACCAATAAAACAAAAACATAGAAAATTAAGAAAATAAAAATAGATTACTAATTAAACAGGAATAATATTATTAAATAATTTTTGATGAATTTTCTTTATTTTCTTTTTGGTAATTACTATGTTTGTATTGTTTTGTAATTTGATCTTTTTGTTTATTGTATTTTTTTTATTTAATAAATTTTTTTTATAGATAACCGCTTTAAAATATTTCGATTTTAATTGTTTTAATTTTTTTTGCTTTTATATTAATTGAGCAAATAATTTGGCTTGTTTTTCCTTTAACTTCTTTATTTCCTTTTTCTTTTTGTCTAATTAATGGTTTAGCTAATTTATTATAAAAATATTAGTTATATTTATTTAGAAGTTTGAAAAAATACCTATAAAAATTAATTATACAATTCTTTTATTTATTTTGAGTATAGATGGAATAATTCTGATAATCTGATATAACTATACAAAGATGATTATTTCTAGTGTAGTATTTATAAGGAAGAAAAGTAGGAATTCCAAATTTTTCAATACAATTAGTTAAGGTACTACAACACTAATAAATAAAATTCTGTTTTTAATAATATTTTGCCAGTATTTATACTTATTTTCAGAAAAAGTATTAATTATTCTCTTACAAGAATATTTTAAAATTTAAAGTTTTAAGCTACCACCTTAATTTAATTATTATCCTTTTTATATACAGCTTATTTATATTATTTTTACCCCATATAACTTTATAAAACAGAAATTCTATATAAAATAATAATTTATACTAAAAATACACCTATTTCAAATACTAATTTTATAAAATAATTTTGATTATATAAAACTCAACTTCTATATAGACTTCTACCTTTTACAGAAATAAAGTTTTTACAAAAGTCAATTCTGTATAAAACCTATTTTTTAAAAGAAAAAAATAGTATTATAGACCTATAATCTTAATAATATAAATATTTGTATCCTATTCTACACCATATTATTCCCAGTTTTGCTTGCTATATAACACCCATCTCTCATATTTGTACTTACCTACTCTATTATAGTACCCTGTCACATAACCCTCATGTATCACATAACTTGCATGTATATATACACATACATACAAGCAACCAAGCACACATGTACGTACATGTGTATAAGTGACTAAGTATGTATGCACGCACATGCGTACAAGCAACCAAGCACACATGCACACACATACATACAAGTGACTAAGCATGCATGCACACACATACATACAAGCAATCATTAACATTTATATAAAACATCATTATGTATATAAAACTATCATTAGAACTGATAAATAATTTTCACTCTTCATCAATCAACTCAAATACAATACAAACTCATAGTTTACTATAACCTTTATTATTATTACACATCTCATATATCATTCTTTGATATCATTGTCATACATACTCCACAAGTTCTAAGAACCCGGTATCTTAGAGTGAGAGATCAGTGTTTGGTCAGACGGACTTGATCGAAGTGTAACATCAATATTAACTTTATAAAATTAATAATATCTATAAATTATATAATTTATATAATATATGTTTAGATAAAATTCCTATAGAAGGATATTATTTTATAAAAAAGTTATAAAGAAATTATTATAAACTTTATTAATAAACTACTTATTTTGTTATAATAAATTTATATAGAATAAAATTAGTACAAAACTTTATAACTTTCTATTTTAAAAAAAAAATATTTCATTTTAAAATTCTATAAAATATGATTTTTATTAGATTATATTTTTTAGTTTTTAAAATATATTATATAATTTACTTATAAAATAAGAATTATTATATTATTTATAAAAAACAATTTTTTACCTATATTAATTATATATAAAAATGGATTAATATTATTAGAAAGTTATATTAAACTAAAGTTATATTTAAAAAAGAAATTTGTTTTTAATGTTTGTAACAATTTACAATAAAAAGATTTTAACAAATTTATATTTATAAATATTATATAACAATTCTATTATTTACTAAAATTTTAAATTAATTTAGTTTCAGAAATTAAAATAACCTAAAAAGTTTAGTCCTAGCTTTATTAAAAAAGGATTAAACAAATAATTAAACCTAATTAATAATAAATATTTTAATATTAATACTATTTTTAATAGAATTTTTATTAATATATTTATTGATAGTAGTGTAGAAACTTTGTATATTTCTATTAATTATGTTATACAAAAATATTTTTTTAGATAATTTAAAAATACTTATTACAATATTACCGTTTTTAAAGGAAATGTATTAGAAATGGTTTATTATGAAATTATAATAATTATCTTTATTAATAAATATTATGAAGAATGAATGATTGATATTCTCAATTTCTAAAAATATGATTTAATTTTAGGTTTTGATTAGTTATAGGAATATGACTTTGTTATTAATTAAAAAAATAAGATTTTTGATTTTATTTATTACAACTGCTGATAATTTCGCCCAAATAATAGCTATGGAATAAAAGGAAAAGAAATATATTTACAATTTATAATATATTTCTCTGATAAAGAAATCTATCACTGATCCTAAAATAAATTAAATATTCTTAAATATATATAGCTTAAGATTAAAAATATTAGTAAAATCACCAAAAAAATTATCAAAGATATTGTTAAAATTTTTAAATAAATTTCTAAATAAATTAAAATTTTTGAGAAATTATTTAATAAAAACACTCTACCAGAACTTAATAAGTTTACTTATGAAATACTATTTTAAAAAGGTATTATTTTCAAATTTATATTTATTTATACTTGTACATAAAAAAAACTTAAAGTATTTTGCAAATATTTTAAAGAAAATCTATACAAAGGATATATTTGATTATTTTAATTTTTAACCAAATATCCTATACTATTTGTATTAAAAAAAAATAGAAAATTATGAATATATATAAACTATCAAAGTTTTAATGCTATTATTATTAAAAATCAAATTAGATTGTTATAAATAGATAAATTACTTAATTAGTTATAAGGAGCTAAAAAATTTACTAAAATAGATATAATAATTAAATATTATAATTTTAAAATTACACCCAAAAATATTTAGAAAATAGTTTTCAAATATTAATATAAATTTTTTAAATATGTAGTTATGCTAATAAGATTAACTAATATTTTAGTATTTTTTTAAATTTTTATAAATTATGTTTTTAGGGATTATATTGATAAAATATATATTATTTATTTTGATAACATATTGATCTATAGTTATAATTTGGAAGAATATAAGAAATATATTATTTTTGTTTTTAAAGTTTTTGATAAATACAACTTCAAAGTTTAATTTGAAAAAACAGAATTTAAAGTTACTAAATACAAATTCTTAAAAACTATTATAATAATTAATAAAATTAAGATAAATTTTAAGAAAGTATAAACTATTTAAAAATGGTTATAATTTAAAATAATCAAAGATATCTAATCTTTTCTAGGACTATGTAACTATTATTAATGATTTATTAAATAATATAGTTATATGATAATTACCTTGATTGAATTTATTAAGATAAGAATTAAATTTGATATGATTTTTAGTTAAATTTAGGTTTTTAATATATTAAAATAATTCTTTTTTTTAGTATTTATATTTTAATTTTATAATTTAAAATTATTTATTAAAATTGAAATTGATGTTTTAGATGCTGTGCTAGGTGTATATCTATGTTAATTATATTTTAATAATAAATAGTATTTTATTGCTTATCTATTTCACAAATTCAATGTTACAAAATTTAGATATTCAATTTATGATAAAGAATTTATGATAATTGTATAAGTTTGTAGAATATAAAAAGTATATTTATAGATTAAAGAATTTTTTATTATATATTTTGATTATAAGAATTTTATCTTTTTTTTTATTACTAAAGAATTTAGTAAATAACAAATTTGCTGGTAAAAAATACTTAGCAAATATAATATGAGGATTATACATTGTAAAAATAAAGAAAATTTGGAAGTAAATATAATTAACAAAAGATTTGATTTAATATTAAAAATATAATTAAACAAAGAAGCGATTTTTAAAGGAAAATTATTTAAAAATATTATTATTAATAGAATTTTTAATGTTATTTCTTATATATTAGATAACTAGTTTATTTAAAAATTGAAAGAAAATTATAAATAATACCTGATAGTTATTTAAATCTTTTCCAACAATTTAAATATTCTAAAACATTTTTTTATTAAATATAAAATTATTTTTTTTAAAGATTTTTATTATATTTTTATTAAAGATTTTCAGTAGAAATTTATTAAATAATACCATAATATACTAGTTTATAAATATTTAAAAATTGAATAAATTTAGAAATTTTTAATTAAGGATTATTTTTGGTTATAAATATAACAGCACATCAAATAATATATTAAGATTTATAATATATATTACAAAAACAAATTTAGTTAACATTTACCTTATAATAAACTTTAACTTTATAATATACCATTAGTATTATTTTAAGTTATTTTTTATAACTTTATTTAAAAAATACTAAAATTTTAAAATTTTTTTATTAATATTATATATAATAAAATACTAGTTATTATTTGCAAATTTAATAAAATAACAATCCTAAAACTATAAAATTTTAAATAATTTATAAAAAAACTTAAACAAGTCTATAACAAACAAGTATTCAGTTAATACAGATTATAAATTAAATATATTTATAATAAAGACACCCTATTCTCTAGCAAATTTTGGAATTTAATTAAAAACCAAATTAGAATTAAAATTAATATTACTAGTAAAAAATATGCTTAAACAAATAAAACAACTAAACAAATCATTTAAACAATTAAAATATGGTTATACAATTTCTTAAATATTACATAAAATAATTGGGTTAAACTATTTTTTAAATTTGAATTTATATATAATATATTTAAGTATTCAATTACAGAATATATTTTATACAAAGTATTTAAAAAATGGAACCTAATAATAATACTATTATCTTTAATATTTAAAAAAATAGTTCCTTAAGCAAATAAATATATTAAAAATATAAAAAACCTTTACAAAAATCTCTAAAAAGATTTTTAATTTATAATAAAACAAATATTATATTATTATAATTAGAAAAAGATGGAAGTGTTATTTTTAAAAAAAAAAAATATATATATATATTTACTTACTAAATACATCAAATGGAAAGAATGCTAAAACAAAAAACTTGATTATTAAAAATATGGACCTTTCATAATCACAAAAAAGTTCAGCAATAATATTTTTGAATTAGAAATTTCAAAACCTATACATATTTATTGATCCTTCTATATCTCACTCTTAGAACCAGCCCTGAAAGGCTTAAAAGAAAATCCCAAAAAAGAAAAACTAGAACTTGAAGATCACACAGAATATAAATTTGAAAAGATCTTAGATAGATTTAATCAAGAAAACAAATATCTTATCAGATAGTTATTATCTTACAAACTCTAAAATGACTTTTAAATTTTAGAAGATAATATATTTTTAGAATTTATTTAAATTTACTTTAACTAAAAATCATAACCTATAAAACAAAGACAGGGAAGATTAAAGAAAATTTTAATTTTAAATTAAGATTGTAAAAAATTAAAATAATTAAATTTTAAAAAGTTAAAAATTAATTTTGTAATATCCCTTTCCAACTCCATAACGCTTTGAATTATTTAATTTATTTTTACTTAATCACCTTTGACAACCTTTTTATCCAATAAATCTCTTTTATAAATAACGGTTTTTAGATGTTTCGTTTTTAGAATTTTTAATTTCTTCTTTTTTTAAATAACTTTAGCGGAAATTTCTGTTATTTTTACTTAAAGTTTTAACTATTTAACCTGCAACTTGGCCTACTCTTCTTCAATATCTTCTAATTCTTTTTCTTGCTCATCCAATTAACACCCTAGCCATTCCACTGCAAATAGTTAGTTAAATCCATCCCATAAAAACAATAGAAAAATACCTACAAAAATCAGCTACGCAATTTCTTCGCCTATTTTGGGTACAAATGGAATAGTTGTGATCATCTATTATGATAATATATAAATAAAAATTCCTAGTACAATATTCATAAAACAAAAAAACTAAAATTCCAGATTTTTTAATATAAGCTGCTAAAATATTTTAATATTAATGAAATGATTTCTTTTAACAATATTCTACCAGCATTTGTATTCAATTTCAGATATACATTAATTATCTTTCTACAAGAATATTTTAAAATTTAAATTTTAAGTTATTATTTTGATTTAATTATTATTCTTTTATATACTATTTGCTTACATTATCATTATTTTATATAATTATATAAATAGAAGTTTTACATAAAATACCAACTTATATTAAAAATATACTTATATTAGATGTTAACTCTATAAAATAGTTTTGATTATATGGAATTTAACTTCTATATAGATCTTTATTTGCTATAAAAATCTAATTATAACAGAAATATATTTTTGTACAAATTATATTTTTTGAAAGAAGGAGATAGTATCACAGATTTATAGTTTTGATAGTATAAATATTTGTATTATATTTTATACTATATCATTTTTAACTTTATTATATTTTTTATAAAAAAATTATTTACTTATATATTATATTTGTTTGTTTTATTTAGATTTTTGTATTATTATATTTATGTATTATGTAACCGCTTACAAGTTTGTATAATATTAAGTAATAAGTAGATGAGTAATAAGTACTACTTGATAACTTATAAGGTGTGAATATGTGAATATGTAAGTATTAATATTTGTATAAAGTATTATTATGTATATAAGATTATTGTTAAGATTGATAAAATAGTTCTTACTCTTTATTAATTAACTCAAATATAATATAGATTTATAGTTTGTTATATTTTTATTGTTGTTACACTTTCTATTTAATAGTCTTACTGTTCCTAGCGACAAGCATACTTCCCTGAATCAAGACCTGAACAATAGGACTGAGAAACAGAAGCCAGAGTGAGCTTGCTGTGACCTCCCAGGGCCACAGGTGTAACAATTATAAAAAGTTATTATGATATTTAACTTTAAAATCCTTATCCTAATTTTCAGAGATATAGAAGGATAATTTAATTTATAAATTAAAAATAATACTAAAGTTATATAATTTTTTTTTTTTATTATCAATTTTATTATAATATTTATTTAACTTCTCTTTACAGTATAGAAGAAGATCTTTAAGTAATTTTTTCTAATTATTAAATATTAGTTTGATTTTTTAGATATATTTTTCTAAATAATTAAATAATTTATTGTAGATATATTAAATATTGCATATTCCAAACTATTTCAATTCAGAAAGAATATTTATGAATTTATAAAAAAATTGAAGAATACTAATTATAAATTATATATGTTCAAGTTTTTTTTTAGTTAATATATAATAGTTCTAATTTTTATTTTTTAATAATAGAATCTAATTTTTAATAACAAATATTAAGTGTATAAAACGTATTAATATTAAAAAAATAGAATTTTAGTGAGTTAATATATTTATAAGTAAACCTATTATAAGAATTGGTTTAGTAATATTAATTTTTTTTATTAACCATACTTGAACTTCAGGGTTAAGTTGAATAGCTTTAAACTATTTAAAACAATTTAGGAATGTTATAATTACTTAATAAAGTATTTAAATTTAAAAATTTAAAATTATAATAATTACACTCTCTTTAGTTATTTTATATTATAAAAAGTTTAATATTATTCTATAAATAAAGAACTTACTATAGTAAATAATTAATAAAATATAAATAATAAATTTTTTAATTTATTTAATTTTTTAATATAAAATAGTTCTTTATTAAGATTAGAAAAGAGGTTTTTAATACTATTAATAAAAGCATTTATAGCTAAATAAATAATATAAACAATATAAAATAAATAATTTTGCTCTTTATTTTAAATAAATAAAAATTTAGTAACTATATTTACTAAATTTTTATTAAATTATTAAATTTCATTCTTATTTAGATTATTATTAAAATCTAACTACTTATAATTACTAAAATATTAAATAAATTTTTTAGCTATAATTTTATTATTACTAATACTATCAATAATAACAACATATAACCTATCAATTAAATTATAATTTTTAATAACATTAATTATAACTTTAGTAATATAAGTATTAATATATTTTTTAATCAAATACTTAAACCCAATTAATATTTTTTACAAATTCTAAGTATCATTAACCCAAAAAACTATTATAATAATAAAGGTTATTTTATTAAAAAAAATTTAAACATTTAATAAAAAAAAAACCTTTTAATCTACTAAAATCTTTTTTTTAAGAGTATTTGTAATGATGCGCGCAATAGTAAGCAATAGAGCGCAGTAGCTGAGCAATAGCTATTATACCACACCATTAACCTTATTTCAGATCAAATCAGTAAACCTTAAGCTTATCCAAATTCTCCCAAATATATATGAAATGGAGTCAAACAACTGGTATATAATTATTTGGACGGCTTTTTAGCTTAGTTGCTTGTATTCCATTATACAATGTTATATTTAATTATATTATCATACTTGTGTGACTGATTGGCCTATGGCCCGGGTTCAAATTACATAAGAATCAAAAAATTAAATATTTTTAAACTATTTCTATGGATAAACTTATACTTTAGGTGTAAAAACGTTGTGTTTTTAGGTGTTTTTTATGTTTTATATATAAACTATATAGTAATTTTAAATATAGGTTTATATTACAAAGTCTAGCAGAACAATGTAATAATGTATATAATAATGAGTAATAGAGTGTAGTAGCTGAGTAATAGCTATTATACTGTATTATTAATTTTGTTTTGGATTGAATTGGTAAGCTTTGGGTTTACCCAAGTTCTTCTGAATATATATAAAATAGAGTCAAATAACTGGCACGCAGTTGTTTGGACGGCTTTTTGGCCTAGTTGCTTGCACTCCATCACGCAACGTTACAGTATTTATAATATCCTCTAATTGGTTTTTAAGTATAATTTTTATTTTTTTAAAAAAAAGTAGTTTAATATTTAAAAATAGTATATATAAAAGATTATAAAATTTTTAATTATTAAAAAATTAAAAAAAAAAATTATTACTTATTATTAATTTAAAAAGTAGTAGTTTATAATTCTATTTCAAGAATTTAAACCATTTATCTTTCTAATAATTCAAAATTCAAATAAAATTAGATTTATTTTACATATAGAATAATACTAAATTTTTTATAACAAAAATCTACTTACCATATTAAGTTTAATAAAAAAAAAAGTAATTGACTTTTAATAACTAGTTTTTCTTGATATCCACTTATCATAATTAAATTCTAAATAGCCTTTTATAAAAGAAGTCCTATTACCTCCAATATAAAAATATATAAATAATATATCACAAATTAGATAAAGAATATACAATTTTTTTATTTATATATAAATAATTTTTTCAAAATTTTGTTAAATAAGAGAGGTTTTAATAAAACCAAAATCTAAAATTCAATACAGCTTATCATCTCTACTAACTGATTACCAAATTTTAATCCAATTAGTTGATTGCCACCAATTTTTAATGTCATCTTTATTTTCAATAATAAAAATAATAAATTTACAATTAAATATTAGTTGGAGGTTTGTAAATAAATCAGAGGTCATGGATTCAATCTAAAATAATATTATAAACTTTATTTTTTAAAAAATATGATTATCACAAAAAAAGTGATTGTTATAAAAAAAAAAAATATTTGATAATAAATTAAACTATACTCGTACTATTACTAGCTTAGTTTGGGCTAGTTTAAATTAGTTTAAATTAGTCTAATTTCTTTCACAGTATTTATACATTACTCTACACATAAAATAATATGAAAAATAATAATTTTTTTTTATTATAATTTCAAAAAACTAAGAGTATAAAAAGAAAATTTATTTATTTCAATTAAAATCTAGACTATTTCCATAAAAAATATCAAAGCACTGGTACACCATTTCCCAATATACAAAAAAGTTAAAGTATTAAATTTTTAATTTTAAAATACTTAATCTGAATATTCTATATCATCATTCTTATTATTTATAGACTTTTCAGTTTTATTTATCAAATCTGTATTATTATCTTCTACATCTTCTTTTTTATATCTTTTTTCAAAGTCATTCCACCAATTTAAATGTTGGTTTATTTTTGATTCCTTATTTTTTAAAAATTTTCCTGGTACAACCATACCTAAAAATTTATTAAAACTAATTTTAAAGAAGTTATTTTTTTTTGTTAAATCAAATTTTTTTTTTTAAATTTGTTTAACTAATAACCAATCCTTTATATTTTAAGTAGATTTCTTAATAAAAGTAGGGATATTTTCTTTGTTTGAAGTAAATGAACTTTTAAAATTTTTTTTTTTTTAAATAGCATAAATTTTAATTATTTTATTTTATAAGTTTTCATTTAAATATTTTTTAGTTTATTTATTGAAATTAGCCTTTTGGTTGGCAATATTAGATTTTTAAAAATTGGAGCTCTTCTTTAATCTTTATTTAATAGTAAATTTTTTTTTTATAAATTTATTTTTAATTTTTAATTTTATTTTATTTTACCCATTTTTTGATTTTTGAAACTTTTTTTGATAAATAGTATTTGAAGAGGGTATATTAGATTTTTTTAATAATATTTTAATATTATAAACTCTTTATTATAATTTCAGTTAATTTAAAAATGAAAAAGGTTTAATTTTACTTAGAAAATTAAATATATGGGGATAATAAGTTTATTAATAAATTAAAAAAATTAAAATTTAATTTAAAATTATATTTCTTTTATAAATTTAGTTTAAGTTTTTTTTTTTTTTATTTTATTTAAAAATCTTATATATACTAATCTAAAATAGTTTTTTTATTATTATAAATAAATTAATATTATTTGTTTTATATATTTATTTTTATATTTTTATTATAAAAACATATTTTTAGTAATATATATCAAAGAATAGTTTTCAGATAAGATTATATAAGTTTAGACTAATAAAAACTATAGTATAGAATCTTATAGTATAAGAATTTACATATAACAAATAATTAATACTAATAATTTCAAATATGGTTTTTTAAACAAAGAGATCAGCTGTACTAATATATTATTTATGGGATATTGCATTTACAAAATCTAAAACTGTCTAATATTTATATCAATCTAGATTTATAAACATATTATATAAGTATAACATAAATCTATTTTTAATATTTTGATTTTTAATTAATCCTAGTTTTGAAAATAATTTACTTAATAATTTATACAGGATCTAGAGTTCGACATGGGTCGGTTTTAACCCAGAAACCAGCGGGTTGGTTCGGTTTTAGGGGGGTCATGGGGAACCGCTGGGTGGTTTTTTTTTTTTTAATGGTTTTTTNTTTAATTAAAAACCGTAATTTTAACTATTTTTAGTAATTTATTACTATTTTTAGTACATTTGTTACTATTTTTAGTAAATGGTTTCTTGGCGGGGCGGTTTTTTATAATTTCGACGGTTTTTGGGTTGGTTTTTGGTTTTCTTAAAAAAAAAAAACCAACCCGTGGGTGGTTTCTCAACACCGAAAACCGACCCAACCCGCCCCATGTCGAACTCTAACAGGATCAAAACTTGCAAAACTATTTTATTATTATATATTTATAAATATTGAAATCTCTTAAATTTTAAAATAATTCCAAAAATAAAAACTACTGTTAGATATAAGGTCATCAAGCCTAAACCTATAATTATAATAAAAAGTAGAAAAATATTTAAAACAATACTTCTCAAAAGGCCATAATAAAATAAACCTAGAAGTAAATTTATTATCTTATTATTATTTTATATATAGAATAGCTATTTATTTTTTTTAATTAAATATAGTAGTTGCTTTTTAAAAAATTAAGAAAATATAAAAAAGTATTAAATTTTTAATATTTAAATTAACTTTTAGTTATTTAGTCCATAAGATTATATAGGATTAATTATATAATAATAAGGCTCTTAAATAAAAGAAGAATATTTTAGAAATTATATAAAAAATTATAAAATATTTTTTTATTAACTATTTTAAATATAAGTATACCTTTTTTAATAAATAAATTTATAATAAATATTAAATTTTTTATATACAGTAATAAATAAGTTTATAATTTATATAAACAAATAAACTATAATATATAAAAATAATAGATTATACTATTATATTATATATATTTTAGTTTTCTAAGTAGATTATATTTTATAAAAATAATTTTTAATTTTTTATAATAATATGTTTTTTGATTTACTTATATTTTTAAATTTATAATTTTTAAAAATATTAGGAATATGAAGTTTGATTCTTAATACTCAATATCTAATACTTTGTTTTTTTTTATATATTAATTTAAAAAATAAAATTATATACATCTTAAATTTAAGTTGTTTAAATACTCAACAACTCATTTTTATTAAAAAATTTATATATTACTTTATATATAAAATAGTGTTAATAATCTTTATTAAGACTTGATTTCTTATCAATAAACAAAGAACTGATAGTTTTTGGGTAATTTTCGATTTTATTGGAAACTATCCAACAGTTCCCCATAACCCTTCTCAAACTAACCTAACCTGTTGGTTTCTGGGTTAAAACCGACCTATGTCGAACTCTATTTTATAATATTTTAGATTAAAACTCTTTTTGTTGTATTTAAATAATTAAAAATTAGTAATATATTAATTGTTATATTTACTGATAAAATCAAATTCTTTAATTTAGAATTATTTGATAGTAATAAATTTTATTAATTAAAAAACTTTTTTAAAACTCTAAATAACAAATATAAAAAAAAACTTATAAAATTTAATACTTATCAGAAAAAGATTGTATATATAATCAATCTGCTATAAGATAATTTTTAAGAACTAGTTTTTAATAAA
Organism: Dactylellina drechsleri; assembly: GCA_036971345.1. Lineage (NCBI taxonomy): Eukaryota > Fungi > Ascomycota > Orbiliomycetes > Orbiliales > Orbiliaceae > Dactylellina > Dactylellina drechsleri. The sequence continues at coordinate 17,565 of JAJTUB010000115.1, read as the reverse complement.
TATGATAAAGATATTGATTTGTATAATTAGGTTATTTATATTAATTTTACTAAATAACTTAACAAAGCTTTTGGAGATCCGGATTCTACTAGCACTATAAAAAAAAAATTATATATTTTTAAATAAATTAATAAACTATTTTTAATTTATTTAACTAAATTCTATTGGCTAATAGGATGATTTAATTATAATGATGCTGTTTAAATTGTTTATTTATAAAATAGATTATGTATTGAAGTAGAAGAATTCCTTATTATTTAAAATAAATTTTTTGATAATATTAATAACTTTACTACTCTATATTAAAAGTTAAATAATAATTAAAAAATCCTAAATATAAAAAAAAAAACTTAAAATAAAACCAATATCAGCCTACCTTAACAAAACTAATTAAATTAAAAAATAATAAAAATTTTTAATAAATTTAATTTTAATAAATTATTATAGATGTGGGGAAACTAGTATTATGGTTTAGGATTAATAGATCATTTTATTAAATATATCCAAAAACAACTAATTAGAAAAGAAAAAAATAAATATCAAATTTTAAATTTATACATATATTATAAAAATAAAGAATAAAAAAAAAAGAGGTTATTATACTAATCAATATTTTAAAAAAAGTTTATTTAACTGTATTACTATATAACAATTATTTATAAAAATAATTATTAATAATAAATATTTATAAGGAATTAATCTTCGGCTTATATATAGTTAAAATTTATAAAAAATTACATATAAGAAAACCTAACAAAAAATAAAAAAAATTACAAAAAATCATAAACACAAAATATATTTCAAAAAAAAATCTGAAATAAAAAAAAAAAAAGCCTAACTATAAATTATAATATATAAAAAAATAAAAATAACCTATTATTTTATAAATTTTAAAAATTTTGAAGTATATTATAAATTTTTTTTATATTATAGAACATATTTTCTTGTTTAAATTTTAAAAAAACAAAAATTTTATTTAAATTCTATATAAAAATTTCTATTATATTATATTCCAATTTTTAGAAACTTATTTATACATTTACTTATTTAGATAATAATGATATAGGAATATATATAAGCTAATAATTTACAATTAAAAATAATTTTCTATTTTATAAAAAATAAATTCCTAAAATTATAAAATATTTTAATAGTAATAAAAAATTAATTAAGAAAATAATTTAGTTTGTAATAAAAATTAAAAACTATAAAAAATAATAAGGGCTGATATAGTAAATATTATTAAAAGTTTTAACCTTAGAAATTTATAACAAAAAATACAAAATTATAATAGATTGGGATAAATCAAAAATTAAATTAAGATATTTATTTAAAATTATTATTATTAACACCAAAGTATTCAAAAGGATCCTAAAACAAAAACCTATTTATATTATCTATAGACTCAAATCCAAATAAAACAAAAATCTAATAAAATCTATAATCAAACTATTTTTAAAATATAAAAATTTAGAAAAAGTTTTTTTTAAAAAAAAAAAAATACCCTCCTACCAAAACAACCTATAGATATAAAAATTAAAATAGAAAGAAGGAGTTTAATTTATATAGGAATTATTAAAACTAATAAATAAAAAATTTTTAAAATTTTTAAAACCATAAATAAATAAAAATTTTAATAAAGAATTTATTTGAAAGTCAAATAATTTATAAAAAGTTTTTATTTTATTTATTATAAAAAAAAATAGAATACTATGCCTCTATATTAATTAAAAAAAATTTAATACCATTACTATCAAAAATAAATGTTTATTACTATAAATTGATGAAATATTAAATTAGTTAAAAAAAACTAAGTATTATATTTAGTTAAATATCTATAATATATTTAATTAAATTAGGGTAATTAAAAAAAATAAAGAAAAAATTGCTTTTTAAATAAGATATAGATATTTTGAATCTTAGGTAATATATTTTAAATTTATTAATATTTTTATTATTTTTTAAATGTATATTAATAATATTCTATATCTTTTCTTAGATAAATTTTATATAGTATATCTAGATAATATATATATTTATAATAAAACTTAAGAAAAATATATATAATATATTAAAAAAATTTTTAAAATTCTTTAAAAAACTGGATTTTATATTAAACTTTTTAAATATAAATTTTTTATAAAGGAAATTAAGTTTCTAAAATATATTATAGAAAATAACAAAATTAAAATAAATTTTGAAAAAATATAAGATATTTTTGATTAAAAAAAATTAAAAGAAGATCTTAGGGCTATTAAAGTAGTTTAATTATTTTTTGGATTTATGAATTTTTATTGAAGATTTATTAAAGATTATATTAAAATAGTAAAACTACTATATAACCTTAAAAAAAAATAATCAAATATTTTACTAAAAAAATAAAGAAAAAAAAGTATTTAGAACCTTTTAAAAAACCTTTGTATTAGAATTTATTTTAAAATATTAGAATTTAGAATTTGTCACAGACCTATGGTCTTGACAGCACAATCACCTGTACCGCATTCTATGCCACATAGTCCCCAGCTCTGCTTTATTATATCTTTTATAAGAAATTACCTACTTATATACTGTATTTGCCTGTTTTATTTAGATTTTTATTAAGTAGTACTACATATCATATAATATGCAAGCATACAAGTATTAAGATATGAATATATAAATATATAAGTATGTGAGTACTAAGATATAAATATATAAATATATAAATATATAAGTACTAAGATATAAATATATGAATATATAAATATATGAGTACTAAAATATAAGTATGTGAGTATTATTATTTATATAAAGTATTATTATGTATATAAAACTATTATTAGGACTGATGAATAGTTCTTATTCTTTATCAGTCAATTTAAATATAATATAGATTTATAGTTTGTTATAACTTTTATTATTATTATACTTTCTATATAATAGTTCTATTGTTTTTAATGATAAGCATACTTCCCTGAATTAAAACTTGAATAATAAGATTGAAAAATAAAAATTAAAGTAAGCTTACTATAATCTTCAGATTATAAGTGTAATACTTTGACTGATTTAACCTAGTTCAAACAGAAGACCTATATACATATTAGATTACCTCATATTTAAAGATATTCAAAAATATTTTTTTAAAAATACAGAATTAGGAGATACTTTAGATTTAGAATTTATTAAAAATAAAAATAAAAAATACAATTATTTTTGTAAAATAAGAAAATAATAGTTAAATAAAAGAGCATATACTACTATATAAATATTAGAATATTAAAGATTTAACAGTAAATAAAAATTAATAATCATATTTTCTAAATTAATATTTAAAATTATTATAAAAAAAGTATATATTAATAACCAAAATTATATTTATATTTTTAATATAAAAATATAAATTATAGAAGAAATACTTAAAAAAAGCTTAGAAAAATATATAAAAAATAAAATATTAATATATAAAATATTAGTATATATAAAAAGATATATCAGAAACTTAAGTACAGTAATAGAAATTTTAGGATAAATAAAACAATAATTTAAAATAGTAATTATAAAATAGTTGTTAATATTATTAATAAATCTTTCTAGTTAACATATTAAAAATTCTATAAAAATTTTAGAAAAAATTATTAAAATAACTAATTTTACTAAAAACTCTAATAAAGTATTTAAATTGGGAGATTTAATTAAGTTCAAAAAATAACCTAAGAAATTTAATTAATTTCTTAATTAGTTTTTGATTTATTACTTCTTTAATGTAAATTAATTTCTTACAAATAAATATAAAATTTGTTTTATAAAAATATATTTAAAAAAATCTCTTCTTTATATTTTTATAACTTATTTAGAGAAGTAAAGTAACTACAATAAAAAAAAATATAAAAATAAAAAATTTGAATAAGTATATTCAAATATTTATAAAATATTTATTAATACTAGTTACTTTATCACCTTTCTTTAATAGAAATGTAGATATAAAAATAAAGAAGAAGAAATATGATGTAAGATTATTACTCTTTGCTAAATTTATTTAGTATAAAACTATTTTTAAAAATTTAACTATTATATTCTACTTGCGGGATATAATAATGTATAATTTTTTGATTTTGTTAGAGAAGAACTTAAGCTAATGGTTTGTATTAAAATTATTAAGGAAAAATTTAGAATTCTAGAAATAATCTATATGGAAATGCAGAACCTTACTATATAAATAGATAATTTTATTTTTTAACAAAAATTAAATTAATTTTGAAAAAATTATCAAGGAAACTGCTCTGAGAATATATTAAAATAAGGAAAAACTGGATAATATTGTTTTAGAAATGGTGTTTACCAAGAATATAGATCCACCCTAATAGATCTTAATACTACTAACTATCGACAATACAAAGGTTTACCAAAATTTAACACAATTATCTACTACAATTGCAATAGACTAGGATATTATGCCAGAAACTGCCAACAACTAAAAAAAAATTAGTCCAAACATGTCCAATTTGCCCAATCAAAGACCTTAGAAAGATAACAGGAGCAATATAAAGAATTTATATAATAAATCTATACTATTCAGAATATTTTAATATTAGAAGAATTGCTAACTTTATTTTATGAAATAATTATTCCTTTTTAAAGAAATAAACTTGCGATATACTTAGCAACTAAAGAAAAATTCCAAATATTATAAAAAACTATATAGTAAGAAAATAATAAAAATATTAATAATATTATATCTGATGTTTTAATATATATCTTAAGTAAAGATTTAGATTTAGTTATTTATAAATCTATATTTTTGTTTTATAATCTTATAGTATATAAATATTATTAGATATAGAATTATTTTGTATTAGGAAGACATCTTAAATATTAATAAAATTTAAATAAAAAATTATAATAATTTTATATTATATTTGTTTTAAAATAACTAGCTAGGGAAATATATTCTAGAATTATTTTTAAAACTATTTTTTTTAAATTATAAATCTATTTATAAAGATTTTATTAAAAACTAAAAATAATATATAATAAAATTAATATTAAACTTGGAAATAAGTATTTATGTAAAAAAAAGAATTATTAAAATTAATTAATTACTCTAAATAACTTAGAAGGAATAGAATATAAAAATTTATTTAATTTATTATAATTAATTTTTATTGATAATTGTGTTTAAAGTTGTAAAACTTATTAATACTAATTTTATAAAATTAATAATATCTACAAATTATAAAACTTGTGTAATATATGTTCAGATAAAATTTTTATGGAAGGATATTATTTTGTAGAAAAATTATAAAGAAGTTATTATAAATTTTATTAATAAGTTACTTATTTTGTTATAATAAATTTATATAAAATAGAATTAGTATAAAACTTTATAATTTTCTATTTTAAAAAAAAAATATTTTGTTTTGGAATTTTATGAGATATGATTTTTATTTAAATTATATTTCTTAGTTTTTAAAATATATTATATAATTTGTTTATAAAATAGGAATTATTATATTATTTATAAAAAATAACTTTCTATTTATATTAGTTGTGTACAGAAATAAACTAATATTACTAGAAAATTATATTAAATTAAAATTATATTTACAAATATAAATTTATTAAAAATTTATATTTGTAAATATTATATAATAACTCTATTATTTACTAAAACTTTAAACTAGTTTGGTTTTAGAGTTTAAAGTAATTTGAGAAATTTAACTCTAATTTTATTAAAAAAGGATTAAATAAATAATTAAATCTAATTAACAATAGATACTTTAATATTAATACTACTATTAACAAAATTCTTGCTAATATATTTATTAATAATAATACAGAAACCTTATATATCTCTACCAAATATATTATTTAAAAATATCTTTTTTTATAATTTAAAAATACTTATTATAATATTACTATCTTTAAAGAAAGTATTTTAAAAACTATTTATTACAAAACTATTATAACCATCTTTATTAATAGACATTATAAAGAATGAATAATTAATGTTCTTAATTTTTAAAAATATGACTTAATTTTAGGTTTTAATTGGTTATATGAATATAATCTTGTTATTAGTTAAAAGGATAAGATTTTTGATTTTATTTATTATAACTGCTGGCAATTGCGCTTAAACAATGATTATAGAATGAAAGGAAAAGAAATATATTTATGACTTATAGAATATCTCTCTAATAAAAAAATCTATTATTGATTTTAGAACAAATTTAATACTCTTAAATATATATGGCTTAAAATTAAAAATGTCTGCGAAACTGCTAAAGAAATTGTTAAGAATATTATTAAGATTTCTAAATAGATTTTTAAATAAATTAAAACTTTTGAAAAATTATTTAATAAAGAAGTTTTGTTAGAATTTAATAAATTTATATATAAAATACTATTAAAAGAAGATATTATTCTTAAATTTATATTTGTTTATGCCTATATATAAGAAGAGCTTGAGGTATTCTGAGAATATCTTAAAAAAAATTTACACAAAGGATATATTTGACTATTTTAATTTTTAATTAAATATCTTATATTATTTATACTAAAGAAAAATGGAAAGCTACAAATATGTATAGATTATTAAAATTTTAATATTATTATTATCAAAAACTGAATAAAACTACTGCGAATAGATAAGTTGCTTGATCAATTACAAAAAATTAAAAAATTTATTAAGATAGATATAGTAATCAGATATTATAACCTTAAGATTATATCCAAAGATATTTGGAAAATAGTTTTTAGATACTAATATAGACTATTTAAATATATAGTTATATTTATAAGATTAATTAATGTATTAGTATTTTTTTAAACTTTTATAAATTATGTTCTTAAAGATTATATTAATAAAATATGTATTATTTATCTCAATAACATATTAATCTATAATGATAATCTAGAAAAATATAGGAAATATATTATCTTTATTTTTAAAATATTTGATAAATATAATCTCAAAGTTTAGCTTGAAAAAACAGAATTTAAAATTATTAAATACAAATTTTTAGAAACTATTATAATAACTAATAAAATTAAAATAGATTTTAAGAAAATATAAGTTATTTAAAAATAGCTATAATTTAAAATTATTAAAAACATCTAATTCTTTCTAGAATTATGCAATTATTATTAATATTTTATTAAATAATATAGTTATATATTAGCTACTTTAACTGAGTTTATTAAAATAAGAGTTAAATTTAATATAACTTTTAACTAAATTAATATTTTTAATATATTAAAATAATTATTTTTTTTAATATTTATATTTTAATTTTATAATTTAAAATTATTTATTAAAATTGAGATTGATGTTTTAGATATTATCTTAAGTATATATTTATATTAATTATATTTTAATAATAAATAGCATTTTATTGCTTATTTATTTTATAAATTTAATATTATAAAATTTAGATATCTGATTTATAATAAAAAACTTATAGCTATTGTATAAATTTATAAAATATAAAAAATATATTTATAAATTAAGAAATTCTTTACTATATATTCAGACTATAAGAATTTTTTTTTTTTTTTTTATTATTAAAAAATTTAGTAAATAATAGGTTTGCTAGTAAGAAATACTTAATAAATATAATATAAAAATTATATATTATAAAAGTAAAGAAAACTTAAAAATAAATATAATTAACAAAAAACCTAATCTAATATTAAAAGTATAATTAAATAAAAAAATAATTCTTAAAAGAAAATTATTTAAAAATATTATTATTAACAAATTTTTAATATTATTTCTTACATATTAAATAACTAGTTTATTTAAAAATTAAAAGAAAGTTATAAATAATATTTAATAATTATTTAAATCCTTTCTAACAATTTAAATACTTTAAAATATTTTATAATTAAATATAAAATTATTTTTTTTAAAGATTTTTATTATATTTTTATTAAAAATTTCTAATAGAAACTTATTAAATAACACTATAATATATTAGCCCATAAACATTTAGAAATTGAATAAATTTAAAAATTTTTAATTAAGAATTACTTTTAACTATAAATATAATAATATATTAAATAATATATTAAAACTTATAATATATATTGCAGAAATAAATTTAGTTAATATTTATTTTATAATAAACTTTAATTTTATAATATATTAATAATATTATTTTAAATTATCTTTTATAATTTTATTTAAAAAATACTAAAATCTTGAGATTTTCTTACTAATATTATATATAACAAAGTATTAGTTATTACTTGTAAATTTAATAAAGTAATAATCTTAAAATTATAAAACTCTAAATAGTCTACAGAATAGCTAGAATAAGTCTATAATAAATAAGTATTTAGCTAATATAGTTTATAAGTTAAATATATTTGTAATAAAAATATCTTGTTTTCTAGTAAATTTTGGAATTCAATTAAAAATTAAACTAGAATTAAAATTAATATCATTAGTAAAAAATATACCCAAATAAATAAAATAACTGAATAAATTATTTAGATAATAGAAATATAATTATATAATTTCTTAAATATTATATAAAATAATTAAGTTAAATTATTTTTTAATTTTGAATTTATATATAATATGTTTAAGTATTTAATTATAAAATACATTCTATACAAAGTATTTAGAGATTAGAATTTAATAATAATACTATTACTTTTAATACTTAAAAAAACAGTCCTTTAAACAGATAAATATATCAAAAATATAAAGAATTTTTATAAAAATTTTTAAAAAGATCTCCAATTCATAACAAAATAAATATTATATTATTATAATTAAAAAAGAATAAAAGCACCATTTTTTTAAAAAAAAAATAAAACATATTTGTTTATTAAATATATTAAATAAAAAGGATGTTAGAGCAAAAAACTTGACTATCAAAAATATAGATTTTTTATAATTATAAAAAAGTTCAGTAATAATATTTTTGAATTAGAAATTTTAAGACTTATGTATATTTATTGATTATTTTATGTTTTATTTTTAGAATTAGTTTCAAAAGGTTTAAGAGAAGATTCTGATGACAAAAAACTGGAACTTAAGAACCATATGGAATATGAATTTAAAAAAATTTTAAATAAACTTAATAAGGAAAACAATTATCTTATCAGATGGTTACCACCTTATGGACTATAAGACAATTCTTAGATTTTAGAAAATAACATACCTCTAGAAATCATCTAAATATACTTTAATCAAAAAACTATATTACTATCTACGAAATAAAGACATGGAAAACTAAAAAAAAATCTAATTTCAGATTAAGATTATAAAAAATTGGTATAATCAAAATTAGAAATCTCTAAAATTAACGCTGATAATTTTTTTCTGAATTTTTTAATATTTTTAGAAGATTATTTTACTTCTGTTTGACTTTTTTCTTTTTTAGTATTTAAGGATTCCCCTTCATGTATTATTGCCTTTAGATGTTTTTGTTTGATTTGATGAAGTTCTTTCCTTTTTTGATTAATTTTTGCTTGAAGTTCAGTAGTTTTCTATTGTACTATAATTTGTTCTTTTTTTAATTTTTTTAGCTCCTTTTCTTGTTTATTTAATTGACGATTTAGTTACTTGACTAAGAAGGAAATTAGTAAAATTTATTCTAAATCTCCTAAGAAAGATTTATAAGAATTAGTAATATAGCTTTTTTGATTATTTTTAATATAAATTATATAATTTTTGTAGCTAGATATGATAATATACAAATAGTTGTTTTTTGCGCAATACTTATAAAAATTAAAAACCAGAATTCTGAGTTTTTTAATATAATTAGCTTATAAATTACAATATTAATAAGAAAACATTTTATTTCTTTTGTTTAATTATTCTACCGGTATTTGTATTTGATTTTAAATATATATTAATTATTTATTTGTAAAAATATTTAAAGTTTAAGTTTTTTAAGCTACTAACTTAATTTAATTACTATTTTTTTATATATTATTTGTTTATATTATCTTTATTTTATATAATCTATATAGATAGAAGTTCTATATAAAATAATAATCTATATTAAAAATATATTTACATCAGATATTAATTCTATAAAATAGTTTTAATTATATAAAATATAACTTTTATATAGATCTCTATATTTTATAAAAATAAATTTTTTACAGAAGTTAGTTTTGTATAGAACCTGTTTCTTAAAAGAAGAAGATAGTATTACAGATCTATAGTCTTGATAATACAATTATTTATACTATATTCTATATTACATGGTTTTTAGTTCTACTTTACTATATCTCTTATGAGAAATTACCTATTTATGTACTACGTTTGCCTATCCTATTCAGATTTCTGTCAAGTAGTACCATGTATTATATAATATATAAGCATATAAGTACTAAGATGTAAATATATAAGTCGAGTGGTATGAATGTGGCCACCCCCTAGTTGTGGCCACCCCCATTGCGAACAACAAAATTATATATTATTAGCAACAGTTCTGTCAGTCTAAGAGCTACAAATATAAAAAATATATAAATCTACTCGATTTCACTGTCCATATCACTTCTGTACCCTAAATATTTTATTATTTTGGGCTGTATACGGCTTGATCATTATAAAAATGCCTTATCTTTAATAACTAAGATGTCGTCTTCTTTATCAAATATTGCCTTGTTTGTTACTACTATAGTAAGTTTAGGTTTATATCTTCATTACAAAGCTATTTCAGCCAGAGTGATAAATTACTTATTCAGATTTTGATATATTTTTAATTTTTTTATTAGCTAAATTGCTTTTAATTTAGCTTACAAGTTTTACACCTCTTGTCATAGTATAGTATTCTCAATTATATATTTATTAAAATTTTTGTTGATTTTGCAAACTGTTAATTGTGTAGAAGGACTTTGGATATATGATTTAAGTATACAGTTGATATCCAGACTTTTTATTAGGGTAGCAATATCATTACTTTGCTTTAAGGGGGGTATATATAATCGCTAGGCTATTACCCAGCAATTTTATAATACCTTATTACAATTACAGGAGTAAAACCCAATTACTTTCTATTTTATAATTATATTCTTTTTTGTAAAGCTACTTATATGTGCTTTGATATAAAACTTAAGAAATAATACTTTATCTACTTAGGTAATATTTATTAAAATAATAAAGTTTCTAAGTTACCGCCTATATACTATTTTTAATATTAAAAAACATCCCAGATTCAAAAGCTAGGTGATATAAGAGGTATAAGTAGGCAAAAACAGAAGATATACATTATTAAAATAATATTTAGATATAAATTTGTTTATTATATATAAGCTATGGCTATTAACTACCAGTAACTATGTTATAAACATGTTATTAGTATTAGTTTCTGGTAAAAATACTTTGATTAACTATTCTAAAGCAATAACATTATTAATCTAACTATTTTCTAAAAATATTATATGCTAGTTAGGTTGCTGTTCTAATAATTAAACTTGAAACTACTAATCCTAAATAGATTTTACTTTGAAAATCACCAGTAAATTGAGGATACGGCCTGAAACAGAGATATACTCTACAAACAATATTCAAGAGTACAATTAATCTATTTTTATAAACACCTAATACTCCTAATAACTGGAATTTCTAATAACAAGACTATTTATATCTATTCCAACTGCTATACCATTCTTGTCTATATTATACTATTGTTTTAGGTAGATCTAAGATACTATTTTGTAAAGGTCAAAAAGCTTATTAATATTAGCCAAATTAGTATAATTAATATACTACCAGTCTGTACAATGATCAAGCTTGGTTTTAATGTATAGATAATAATAAATAAAATTAGTAGTTTATTATTTATTTAATAGAATACTATTACCTTGTTTTATAAAAATACTGGTTGTAATATTCTATAGTTGAGCATGTGTGGGAATATAATTGAAAGCTTTTTAATATAAGATTTATTATATAAGCTCTTCTTCTTATGTTTTAAAAAGTTGCTGTTGATTTTCATGCGTAATACTATATAACTATTGGGAGGCAAGCCAGCTTCAAAAGATAATCTGAAGTACCCCATATATGGTGGCAACAGCATAGAAAGAACTGTTATCTTAAACGGCGTTAATCACAACAATTATATTAATTTTGTTATATTGTCTTTTAGACATTATATAATGAATTTAATAGCAAAAACAGGCTTAATTGGTTAGATACTATAGTTATATGGATGAAAACAAAAAAACGCGTATTCGCATTAAATGAGATTTCACGAAAAAAAATGGGTGGCCACAACTAGGGGGTGGCCACATTCATACCACTCGACTTAAATATATAAGTATATAAGTACTAAAATACAAATATATAAATATATAAGCATATAAATATTAAGATGTAAATATATAAATATATAAATATGCAAGTACTAAGATGTAAGTATATAAATATTATTATTTATATAAAGTATTATTATATATATAAGATTATTACTAGAACTAATAAATAGTTTTTATTTTTCATCAGTTAATTTAAATATAATATAGATTTATAATTTACTATAACTTTTATTATTGTTATATTTTCTATCTAACAGTTTTACTGTTCCTAATGATAAGTATACTTCCCTGAATCAAGACTTGAATAATAGGACTGAGAAACAGAAGCCAGAGTGAGCTTGCTGTGACCCCCGGGCCACAGGTGTAACAGAATTAGAAATTAAGATTGAAATAAATATATTAAACTTCATCTATACTATAGTTTTATTTTAAAAATACAAAAATAGATTATGATATTTAGTGGTTTATTGATTAAAAAAAATATTATTTATTAAATATAATTATAATATTTATGATAAAAAATTATTATTAATTATTTAAGTATTATAAGATTAAAAATAATATTTAATAAATATATTTATATAAATTTATATCTTTACAAATTATAAGAATTTTAAATATTTTATAATAAAATAAAAACTAAAATAAAAATAAATAGGATAGATAGAATATATATTATAATTTAATTATAAAATAATATTTATCTTTAGAAAAACCAACATTAAAGTTGACATTTTAACAAGAAGGTCAAGAGATCTTCCCCTAGGAAAGGAAGATAAAAAGATTAAAAACCAAATTAGAATATTTATTTTATTTGAAAAAATTTAATAAATTAAAGTAATGATAATATAATTTGATTGGGAAAAAGTTTATAAAAAAGATAAATATATCTAAAATATTCTAAAAATATTAAGGAATAATGACAATAAATATTTTAAAATTAAAATTTTTAAATATAAAAAACGAGATGGGTACTTATACTATAATAATTAAAAAATAGTTCTGTAGGATGAAGTTATTTGATCTAAAGTACTATTTTAATATTATGATTATATTATAGTATAGTAACTAGCTACCTAAATAGGGTAAAAATTTTAAAATTAATATAATAAATATATATTTGGAAAGGTATTTATAAAAATGTTAATAGGTATATAAATAATTGTTATATATATTATAAAATAAAAATATTAAGGAATATATTACAAAAATTACTAAAATTCTTTTAAATATTTGAATAGAATTAAAATAATATATTATTTGATTTTATTATAAAATTACTAAAAGCAAATGGGTATAATGTTATTTTAGTTATAGTATATTAATTATTAAAAATAATTTATTTATTACTTATTAATAATAAGCTTAATATAATAGGATTTATTAAGATATTTTTATAAGATATTTGGAAGTTATATAAATTATTAAAAGAAATAATATTTAATAAAAAAATTAATTTTATTATTGAATAGTATTTATAGGCTTATATTAATTATTAATTAAATAATTAAATAAAATAGTTATTAATAGCTAAATATTATTATAATAATAAAAATTCAGAAATAATGGGAATATTATTATTTACTGCTAATTATGGATAAAATCTAGAAATAATTATAATTAATGAATTAAGATTACTAGTAAAAAATAAATAAATAATTAAATTTACTAAAAAATTTATAAAACTACAAAATTTTATTAAAATTAAAATTAACTATACTATATAAATATAACAAAAATAAGTTAACAAAAAAAAAAAAATTAGTTATTAGTTATAAAAAAATAATAAAATTTAACTAAATATATATAATATTTTGGTTATTAGGTTATACCCTAAATTATTTAATAAAAATAAAGATTCTTTTTAAATTTTTAAATCTATAAATAATAAAATATATAAGCTTGATTTTCTTTTTTTAATAAAAATTTATTTAATTTTTTATATTAGTTTTTTATAATATCACTTTCTTGAACTAAAATTAAAAAGAGTAACCTCTATTAATTACTATTGATAGAAATAGTAATGTATTATATAAAATTTTAGAACTATTTAATTTTTAAAAATAAAATAATTAATTTAAGTATTATATTTACAAAAAAAAATATGATAAATTAATCTAAAAACTAGCTAATTATATTTAATATTTAAAATAATTTTTTTAAATTTTTTATTAAAAATATCCAAATAAGCCCGGTTTTAAAAAAAAAAAAATAATAAGATTATTTATATCCTAAAATTTATATCCTAAGTTAATTAATTTATTTTATAATTATAATACCTACCAACCTTACTATTTAGTATTAGGACTTACTTGATGATATTAAGCTTTTTACCTTGTTTAATATCTAAATCTTTGTCGGCTTGATAGCCGGACTAATCAGTATTTTATAATTACAATAACTGATATTATATCTTAAAAGTAAAAAATTTTCTTTTTTTCTATTTTATAAATTAGAAAATTTTAAATACCTTATTTTTATTATAAATCCTGATTTTAAGAATAACTTAATTAAAATTTAAAATAGTATCTAGTAGAATCTTAAATATATATAATTTTAATAAAAAATCTAAAGGTTCTAAATTACCCTCTACAAAGTGTTACACCTGTGGCCTGGAGGTCACAGCAAGCTCACTCTGGCTTCTATTTCTCAGTCCTATTGTTCAAATCTTGATTCAGGGAAGTATACTTGTTATTAAGAATAGTAGAACTGTTAAATAAAAAATATAACAATAATAAAGGTTATAATAAATTATAAATTTGTATTATATTTAAGTTAATTAATAAAAAATAAGAATTATTTATCAGTTCTAACAATAATCTTATATATGTAATAATACTTTATATAAATATAAGTAATTACATACTCACATATATAGTTTTTATGAGTTATTAAGCAGTACTTGCTGCTTATTTGCTTATTACTTAATGTTATACAAGTTTATAAGTAGTTACATAATACATGGATATATAATACAAAAGTCTAAACAAAATAAATAAACATAGTATATAAATAAATAGTTTTTATAAAAAATATAATAAAACAAAACTAAGAATAATATAATTTAAAATGCTATATAAATAATTATGCTATTAAGATTATAAAATTTATGACACTATTTTCTTTTTTTAAAAATTAAAGTTTGTACAGAAGCGTTATCTATTAAAATCTTATTCTTAAAATAAATAGAGGTTTATAGGAAAGTTAAGTTTTATATAATTAAAACTATTTTATAAAATTAGTATTTAATATAAATATATTTTTAGTACAAGTTGGTATTTTATGTAAAACTTCTATCTATTATAATTATATAAAATAATGATAATATAAGTAAATAGTACATAAAAAAATAATAATTAAATTAAAATAATAATTTAAAACTTAAATTTTAAAATATTTTTTACAAGAAAATAATTAATATATATTTAAAATTAAATACAAATACTAATAAAATATTATTAAAAAAAATCGTCTCATCAATATCAAAACATTTTAGCAAATTATATCAAAAAATTTGGAATTTTAGCTTTTCTACCCTATAAATATTATACCAAAAATTCTCACTTATATATTATTATTATAACTATTCTATTTGTATTCAAAATAAACAAAAAAATTACATAACTAATTTCTATAAATATCTTTCTATTATTTTCTATAAAATAAATCTGATTAACTATTTATAGTAAAACAGCTAGAACATTAATTAAATAAACAAAAAAAAAAATTAGAAAATATTAAAAAAGAGTAGGCTGAGTTATAAGCTAAGTAATTAAAACTTCAAGCAAAAATAGCAGAAATTTCTACTAAAATTATTCAAAAAAAGAAGAAGTTAAAAGTTTTAAAAATAAAATATTTAAAAACTATTAACGTTAGTCACCTAGAAGCCGACCACACCTAGAAACCAACCACTTTTTTAAGTGAGAAAACCATATCAAAAATCAAAAGAGGGACTATATTAAAAATGTGTTAATTGGCCATTAACTTCTATTAACTTTTATTAATAATAAAATTATTAAAAAAAATTATAAAATTATAAATTTAATAATATGCAATTAAAAAGATTAAGTTTATTATATAGTATATATTTTGGTTATATATTGTTTATGGTTATTTGTAAAATTGCTATTGAAAATAGGTAGTATATATGTATATAATACTAAATATAATATGTGATTTATTAATACTATATTAATAAACTGATTGGTTTTTTTGGATATATCACTAAGTACAATGATTATAATATGGATTACAATAATTTTTATAATTTATAACACATAGTTATAATTATGGATATAATGGAAGTTAATAGTAGGTTAATGGTTGATTAGTAGTTTGATAATGGATTTTTAGTATGGTTTCTAAATTTTTTTGGTGTGGTTTTCTTGCTTAAAAAAGTGGTCGGCTTCTAGGTGTGGTTGGCTTCTAGGTGACTAACGTTATTTATAAAAAAGATTTATTAAATAAAAAAATTATCAAGGGTGATTAAGTAAAAACAAATCAAATAATTTAAAATATTATAAAATTGGAAAAAAGATATTATAAAGTTAATTTTTAATTTTTTAAAATTTAATTATTCTAGTTTTTTGTAATTTTAATTTAAAACTAAATTTTTTTTTAATTTTCTGTATTTTTATTTTGTAAATTATAATATAGATTTTTGTTTAAAATAAGTTTAGATGATTTTTAAAAATATATTATTTTCTAAAATCCAAAAATTATCTTATAATATAAGATAGTGATTATTTAATAAAGTATTTGTTTTTTTAATTTAGTTTATTTAAAATCTTCTTAAATTTGTATTTTGTATGGTTTTTAAGTTTTAGTTTTTTATTATTAGAATTTTTTTTTAAATTTTTTAAAACTGGTTCTAAAAATAAGATATAAAATGAATAATAAATATATATAGGTCTTAAGATTTTTAATTTAAAAATATTATTACTAAACTTCTTTATAATTGTGAAAAATTTATGTTTTTAGTAATCAAATTTTTTATTTTAGCATTTTTTTTATTTGATATATTTAATAAGTAGGTATATTTTTTTTTTTTTTTTAAAAATAGTACTTCTATTCTTTTTTGATTATAATAATGTGATATTTGTTTTATTATAAATTGGAGATTTTTTTTAAAATTTTTATAAAAATTTTATATATTTTTAATATATTTATTTATTTAAGGGATTATTTTTTTAGATATTAATAGAGTTTGACATGGGTCGGTTTTAACCCAGAAACCAGCGGGTTGGTTCGGTTTTAGGGGGGTCATGGGGAACCGCTGGGTGGTTTTTTTTTTTTTTAATGGTTTTT
>JAJTUB010000114.1:0-62646 GCA_036971345.1 Dactylellina drechsleri | reverse complement strand
CCCTAACCTAACCAAATTTCTAAATTACCACTAATAATTATTAATAGAGAAAAAGAATAAAAAATAGAAAAAATATTAATTAAAATATTTTATAAAAAGGGATTTAAATTTAAAAAATTAATAAAATATTACTTGGTAAAGTGGCAAGGTTGGCCAAAATCTAATATATTATAAAAACCTGAAAAAAATATTATACATACAGAATAAGTTGTTAAAACTATGAAAATAAAAAAATCGTTATTTAATTAAAATTATAATTAAATACAAATAAATATACTTCTATTAAAAATATAAAATTACAAAATAAGGAAAATGTTTAAAAACTTCAAATAAACCTAATTTTAAAAACAGATAACGCCAAAATACTAAAAAAAAAAGCTAAAATTTAGAGAGACCATGTTACTATATAAAACTATATACTATTAGACAGTGTTTAAAATATACCGGGGATGGCGAAGAACGAGCCCAGAAAAATTTTTTAAATCAGGGAATCAATTTACCCCTCCCCAACTCGGGTTTTTTACCGAGAAAAAAAAAAGCCGATACCTTCCTGAATCAAAAAAATACCCCAATATAAATTTTTATTACCCCTCAACTTGATTTTGGCTTTTTTCTTGATTTGAAGCAGGTTTTCCCTGTTATAACAACATATTTTTATAAACACATACTAACAATTTAAAAAGAGTTATGTAAATAAGCTATCACATAGTAAAACCACCCAAAAACCGACAGTTCTTTGTTTATTGATAAGAACTTATTAGATTACGTAATCAAATTATGTGATCATTAAAATTTTTATTATATAATTAAAATTAAAATTTAATAAAAAAATTTAAAAAAATTAAATTACATTTTTATTAATTTTTTTTAATTTTAATTTTAATTTTTTTAATTTAATTTTTTCGATTTTTTAATAAAAATAATTTAAAATTAGGTGTGGGAGATCTTAAAACACACTAAAACAACTAATGATTTTTTAACAAATTTTTAAATTAAATTTAATTAAATAAAATTAATTGCTAAACCGTTTATAAACGAAAAATACGAATTAATTAATTTTTTTTTAAAAATTCAAAAGTTTTTAAAAAATTTTGGATTTTGAAAAGTTTTTTTGATCTTACATTCTTTTTGAAAATGTTTTATCAAAAATATAGCCGAATATATTTTCATATATACAACATATACATATATACAATGTATACACATATAATACAATGTATACACATATACACCAACATATACATATATACAACATACACATATATAATACAACATATATGTATATACAACATATACAACATATATGTATATACAACATACATGTATATAATATGATGTATACATATATAATACAACATATGCGTATATAATACAATATATGCATATATAGTACAACACATATAGTATACATCATATATATGGAAATATGTTCGGCTATATTTTTGATAAAACATTTTCAAAAAAAATAAAAAATCAAAAAAACCTTTCAAAATCCAAAATTTTTTGAAAATTTTTGAATTTTTAAAAAAAAATCAATCAATTTGTATTTTTTGTCTATAAACGGTTTAGCGCTTAATTTTATTTAATTAAATTTAATTTAAAAATTCGCTAAAAAACCATTAGTTGTTTTAACATGTTTCAAGATTTTCCACACCTAATTTTAAATTATTTTCATAAAAAAATCGAAAAAATTAAATTAAAAAAATTAAAATTAAATTAAAAAAAAAATTAACGTTAGTCACCTAGAAGCCGACCACACCTAGAAGCCGACCACTTTTTAGCGAGATACCACACCAAAAAATCTAGCAGCGCACCACACCAAAAATCTGATAGCGCTTGATTAATATTCTACTGGATAAAAGCTATAAGCTCTTTTTTTAAAATCCTATATATATATATATATCAGCACAACACTAGGAACCAATATAAGTATATAAATATATTAGTATGTTAATATGTTAATATGTTAATATATTAACATATAAACATACAAGTAAGTAAACACCACAACAACGGGAATTAAAAATATAAAATTAAATTACATATTAATTATGATAGTTATCATCACTATTTACACTATTATCTTCCTTACTATCTTCCTTGCTGTTTTTTTCACTACTCTCATCTATAATCACAGGCTGCCGCCAACTACTATTACGAAGCTGGCTGTAACCACGACCAGAAATAGTATTATTATAAGTGCTCTGATTATTTTGAGTATTCTAGCTATTCTGGCTGCTCTAACTATTTTGGCTATTACAAGGATGACTATGGCTACGAGGGTGAATATTGTTAGTAGCAGTAAATTTACTAGTTGTTTTCTTTACTTTTTGTTGTGTTTTTTGATTTGCTTCTATTTCTTTCTTGTTTAATTTGATTGTTTTTTTTTCCCATAAGTGTTTAATTTTATAATTATTAAGTATTTGTGTATTAGTTATCCATAATTTACTAGTATAATTTTAAGATATTTTTTTATTAGCGGTACATAACTAAGTTTTTATTTTTTATAATATAAAAATTTTTGCCATATTTTGTTTTAGAAATTGTTTAATTTTTTGAATTTATATTTTAGTTGGTAAGCTAAGGTTATGGTTTATAATGGTGAAAATAATATTAATAAATTAATATACTAAATGTGGTCTTTAAAATATAAATAACAATAGTAATATTGGTAATATGATATTAAGTTTTAGGTGGGTAGCTGGAAATATGGTAAGTATTAATTAATATTGTAGTTATAACAATATTTTTTTTAGATTATATAGTACTAATCTGGTTTTTTGCTAGACTAATTTAATAAGATTGATATTAATAATATTTGTTTGTATTTTTATTAATAATTTAATAAATAGTTGTTTGTTGATATTAGTAATATTACTATAAAAGATGTTATCTAATGTATTTTAGTATTAAATTATATATACAGAATTGAATCTAATATTTAGTGATTGTAAGTGATAAATACTGTATGATAGTAAGCAAAAAATAAATATATTGTAGTATATGCAAAAAATAATAAAATTGGCAGATATATGTATTTTATATTTATTAAATATTAATATTTTTTATTTTTTTGGTTTTATATTTTTGTAAGTTTGTAGCTCAAATATTTTTTTTAATTATTAAAATGTTAATATATTATTGGTCTATTTTAATGGTGATGTTGTAAATTCTTAATCATCTACTATACTAGCTGTATTTGTATATCAATTGAATTGGTAGTTGTTGCTTTTGAAAATAATAAATGAAAATAATGTAGTATTGTGTGTGTTAATATATTTGATTGTTGTTATATTCTTTTGGTGGCTGGGCTGTTTGCTGAATTGTGATTTTATGCTTTGCGGTGTTATAATTTTTAAGTTTTGTGTTAGTTTTATAATAAAATTTTTTTTATTTATATTATATAGTTTAATTTTATTAATTTAATATTAGAGTTTGAGATCTAAAAATAGTTAAAAGAATTATTTAATAAACTCAAAATCATTGGTTTTAGTATACTTGTTATTGTAAGTATGAAAATATGTGATACATAGCTTCTTATATTATTTAAGAAATTTAGTGATTTAGTTAGTACCTAATATTCAATTAGTTAATTTATTTGTCATATGGCGAAGTATGTTTACCCTAGAGAGAAACCCCCATCGATATAGTTGTAATATTTATTGAACTAGTACTCCTTCAGTTACTACTATTATTGCCATTTATTTTTAATATACAGTAGATTGGTTGTTTTCAGAATTGGTTAACCAGTCTCATAAAATTATATATGGTATTCCTAACATTTTTGCAGTTTTACAAATTGATGATTTATTTTGTTTAATAACATGAATAATTACATTAATAGGATTATTAATATTATTACAACACTAACAGCAGTAGCAGTCAGTAATATTTATTTATAACATAATATTAAAATAGGAGTTGTTGGTAGTAAAACTAATTTATATATTAATACTACAGTAACAGGAAATAATATTATTTATTAACTTTAGATTAGGAAATAATATAGTGGCTACAGCAGCTAATATATAATTAATATATAGTATGATTATTAGTATAACACTGACTTTTAATACAATATCAAGTGTAAGTAGTTGGTAACTTGGTAATAATATAGTAATGGTTTTTTGATATGGTGTGGTTCTTACTAAAAAGTGGTCGGCTTCTAGGTGTGGTCGGCTTCTAGGTGACTAACGTTAATAAAAATGTAATTTAATTTTTTTAAATTTTTTTATTAAATTTTAATTTTAATTATATAATAAAAATTTTAGTAATCACGTGATTTGATTACGTAATCTGATAAGTTCTTAGCTCTCACCTTGACTTGGGATATCTTGAGGCACAAATTTCAATACCATTTCGGAATTAAAAAACTTGAAAATTTCTCCGAAAAAACTTTTTACCCACCAAAAAAAATTTAAAAAATTTTATTTTGATTTGAGAAATATCCAAAAAATTTTATTTTGATTTGAGAAATATTCCAACTCAGGGAAAGTTATTTTTAATTTTTTTTCTTTGGCTAAAACCAGGGAATTCCCCGTCCTGACTCGATTTTTCCTGCCCCGATTTTAAACGCTACTATTAGATATATTAATATTTTTAAATATGCCCAATAATATGATTGCAAGTTTATTTATTTTTAAAAAGGTGAGTTGTATTATATAGAATTATACTATTATTTATAATTTCTAAAATAATTATTCTAGTAGTAAGTGCTATAATGGCTGTTTGTAAAGTTTTAATATCTATTTTTATTATATTAATCTTTAGTATAATATTTTTAATTATAGGAATTGCAATAAAGCTATTAATTTTATATAATTTATTATAAATCTTGTTAAACTTTATTATTTTTTTTAAGGTAGTTTTAAGAATAGGATTGGTTTAACTATTATTAGGATTTAAAAATATGATTTCTAATGTATTAATATAAATATTTATAGTAATTATATTGGAAGAGGGAATAACTAAAATTGTTAAAGTATTAGTGGTACTACTAATATGAGTAGAAGATATGATTGTAAAAATAGTATATTTAATAAAAAGTCTTGTAATGGTAATATTTAAGGGTATAAAGATGCTGATATATATAGGGTAAAAGAAGGGGATTCCCAAAACTTTTTAATAAATTAAAACTAAAGATATTATAGTGTGGGTATAAATATTATTATTAAATATATTTATAAAATAATATGTAGAATTCTTAGTATTGTAGTAGTTATATTTAATATTTTTATTAATATAGTAGGCAAATTTCTGCTACTTACAATTATAATAGTATAAATTATAAAAAAAATTATTATTAATAATATTAGCTTTTATATTAATAAACTAACAGTTAATAATAATAATAATATAAATAATAAAAATTAGGTTAATTATTTTGAAATTATTAAGGAGGGAAGGCGTAGTTTAATATATAATATTAAAAAAAAATTAATTTTTAAAGTTAAAACTTTTAGTTAAGCTAGAAGCTGGTTATAAATAAACAAAANTAAAAAATTATAAAATAAAACAAATTTTATCATAAAATAAAGAAAAAAAAAAAAAAAGAAAAAAATCATTTAAAAAAAAAAAAAAAAATTAATAATAATCAAAAATTATTTATTATTATTAAATAGTAGGAATATATTTATAAAACTATTTTTTTTATTTTTTCAATATAATTTTTTATAAAATTTCCTAATCTTAATAAATAGTAAGTTTTAATATGTTTTATAAAAAAAAAATATATAAAAACTGTTTTACAAGATAATAAAAATTTGTCACAGACCTATGGTCTTAATAGTATAAATACCTGTACCCTATTCTACGCCATATTATTCCCAGTTTTGCTTGCTACATAATACCCATCTCTCATACCTGTGCTTACCTATTTTGTTATGGTACCCTGTTATATAACCTTTATGTATCATGTAACTTACATGTATATATGCACATGCGTACAAGCGACTAAGCATGCATATACATATATGCATATAAGCGACCAAGTATACATGCATGCACATGTGTACAAGCGACCAAGCACGTATGTATGCACATGCACACAAGCAATCATTAACATTTATATAAAGCATTATTATATATATAAAACTATTATTAAAACTAATAAATAGTTTTTATTCTTCATTAGTTAATTTAAATATAATATAGATTTATAATTTATTATAATTTTTATTATTATTATATATTTTATATATTATTCTTTGATATTATTATTATATATACTCTATAAGTTCTGAGAACCTGGTATTTTAAAATAAAAGATTAGTGTTTAATCAAATAGATTTGATTGAAGTGTAATACTTTAACCAATCCCATTCAAATTTAATAAAGAAATATATGTATGTTAATAATGGAATTTAATTTTAAAAATTTTATTATATCAGAATATAAGATAATAAACAATGAAAAAGATTGTGTACCTCTTCACAATATATTCCTATATTTTAGCAAATTTATTGCCCATCAAATCAATTAAATTAATAAATATTTTAGAAGGTAATTAAAAGAAGTATTATTTTTATTAAAATTAGAATTAATTATAAACTTATTAAACAAAGAAAACAATATTTTTTGGAAAAATAATAAATTATATATTAATATTAGTACTTAAGTTAATAAAAAGCTAGTTACATTAATAAAAGAATTTAAAGAAAAATTTATAGATATTATATTCATAGATAATTTTAGATATTTAAAAAATCTAAAAATTATAACACAAATATTAAAACAAATTATAATAGTTACCTATATTTATATTGGAACTTATATAGTAATTAAAAAATATATTCCTATGGATAAAAATAAAAATTTTAAACCATTAAAACCAAATTAATTAAAATTATTATATAAGAGTAAGATATACTCTAGGTTTATTTTTAAGAATAAGGACAAAAAATATTAATTACCCTTAGAAAATCTTGATAAAAATTTCAGTGATAATAACTTAATCTCCAGTAGTAATGATGAATTTATTATTTATAAAAACAATTGATGAAGTATTTTTTGCAGTAATATTAAATTACCAAAATTAATTAAATTTGGAGGATCTTTTACAAAACTTGATTAATTTTTTAGATAGTTTAGTAATATTTTCTACTTTTGATTAAAAAACTTCCCTAATAATAAATATAAAGTCTATTATATATTTTTTTTTTTTAAAAAAACTATTTTTAATATTTACAATATTTATTGTAAGAAGTATGATAAAAGTACTCTTTACTAATAATATTATAAAATTTTTAACATCATTTTAATTTTTATTAATTATACTATATTTACCAAATTCCTTAGATAAACTTATAAATATAAAAATAAGTAAAAAAAAGTTTTTTACAAATTTTATGAATTCTGATAAAAAAAATTAATTAGAAATTATTTTCAAAAATTTGATTAATATATTCTTTTTATTGATTATAATGATGATTAAATATTCTATTACACAAAAGAAGGACTTAAACCCCAATAAAAATAAAAAATCATATGTCAAAAAACTATTAATAAAAAACTTATTTATAAAAAAATACAATTTCTTATCATTGAATTTAATAATATTTTATATAAGAATAATAAAATTAATAATTTATAATTCTAAACTCCAGGATATTTTAATATAAACAAACCCTATTAGAATAATTAATCTTATAATAAAACAAAATATCAGAATATTTATAAATTTAATTAAAATCAATTAAAATTTAATAGCAAATTCTAAAATTAATGGTAATAAAATAGCCAAAGATGGACTTCTAAAACCACTTATGGACCAGCTTTTATGGAGTTAAGAACCACTTAAAATTAATATAAATTACAACATAATAAATTTCTAAAATCTAACAAATTTATTTATTTCAAATGTAATAAAGAAGGATATATAATTAGAAACTATAAACAAAATTAACCTCAGAAGGAATAATAATTCAAATAAATTTGTATTATAAACTATAAAAAACTATATAAACAACATTAAAACTATAATAAATCAAAATACAAAAATAAATATTAAGAATTTAAACCAAAACAAAAACTTAATAAAATTTTTAATGTTGTTATTAATTAAACCATCCTTGAAAAGAACTTTCTTAAAATTACTCTTTAACAAATTTGTAATGCTATAAGTAATATTTTGAATTAATCAATAAATTTTAAGTAAAAGAAAAATATAAATTACTATTTAATTTAAAAAATCAATTAAAAAAGATTAGTAAACAAACACCATATCCTTCAATCAAAATACTTTTGAAATATTAAATATAAAATAAAAATATATTATACCACCCAAATAATTTAATTTACTTATTATCAAAAAATATTACTAAATTTAGAATAATCTTCTTTTAAAATAATATTTATAATATATTTGAGATTTGATTAATAACTTAAGATAAGAATATTAATATCAAAATAAAACACAAAATCAATTTATTTTTAAAAACTTTAAACTTTATTAACCCAAAATTCATTTTAAAAAACAACTCCAAGCTACTTACAGCAAAAAAAATTAACAAAATATTTCAAATAATAATTCATACAAAAAAATTTTTATCAAAAAAAACAAATTAACTAAATAATGTCCAAAAGAACAATACAATCAGTATTCAAAACCAAAAAATAATGATAAATTCTATAAATATAAAAACTCAAAAACACAAACCTTTAAAACATACTCCATAGAATATGAAAATTGGAAATATTATCTATATAAAACTTATAATTTTAATAAGTCAGAAAATGTTTGCATCTAGTATATAGATAATATTCCTATAAAAGGATTCTATTTTATAAAATAATTTTAATAAAGTTTTTATAAATTTTATCAATATATTATTTATTTTATTATAATTATTAAATATAATATAGAATTTGCTAAAAACTTTAATAACTATTAGAATATTATTAAAAAAAAAGAAACTTTTATAAAAAAACTAAAACTAATAATCATCCAATCTAAATAATATAGCAGTATTAAAAAATATATAATATATAAACAAAAATTTAGATATATAACATACATTAAATATTTTACCATGTATAAACACCATACATAAGAATGGATAATTTATATTAAAAATCAACTATAGAACTAGATAATCACTAGAGAATATAAAAAAGAAAAATCTCATTAGATTCCAAAAACTCTATTTAGAGTATGCTTATCTTCTAAAACCTTAGTAATATTTTTAGAATAATAAGAAAAATTATATTATTTTATTATATGATTTTTACCTAATTTGCCTAAATACTAATATATTATTTATAAAAAACTAACAAATAAAGAAATTATATATAATATTATAAATTTAATTAATGAACTTTTAAACTAAAAAAGTTTCAAACCTTGACATATTTCAAACAGTCTAGTTTAAGTTTTGTTAAAAAAGGATTTGATAAAATACTTAATAGAATTACTAAATAATATTTTAATATTTTTTATACAATTAATAGAAACTTTATTAAAGCTCTTACAAATAGTGAAATAAAAACCACTTATATATTAGAGGAATATATTAAAAAATATATACTACTTATACATTTTAAACTGACTTATTACAACATTATAGTATTTAAAAAAAACTTTCTTAAAATAGTCAGATATAAAATTATTATTATCCTTATTATTAATAACCATTTTAAAAAAAGAATAGTTAATATCTTTAATCTCAAAAACAATAATTTTATTCTAAAATATAATTAATTATAAGAATATGATTTTGAAATTAGTTTTTAATCACAAACCATTAAATTTACCCAATACAACTACCAAACCCTTCAAAAACATTTTAAACCTAGATTTTAAAAAAAAGAAATACACTTACAACTAATGGAATATTTTTTTGATAAAGAAATCTACTATTAATTTTGTAATAAATTTAATATTTTTAAATAAATATAGATTAAAGTTAAAAACATTTACAAAACTATTAAAGAAATTATTAAGAATATTGTATTTAAAATATTTAAATAGATTTTAAAATAAATTAAAATTTTTAAAAAATTACTTGATAAAAATATATTATTAAAATTCAATAAATTCATTTATAAAATATTATTTAAAGAAAATATTACCTTTAAATTTATATTTGTTTATGTATGTATTTAAGAAGAATTTAAAATACTGTGAAAATATTTTAAAAAAAATTTATATAAAGAATATATTTAACTTTTGTAATTCTCAGTAGGATACCCTATTTTATTTGTTTTTAAAAAAAACGAAAAATTATAAATTTATATAGATTATTAAAGTTTTAATGATATTATAATTAAAAATCATATTGGACTGCTATGTATTGATAAATTTTTTGATTATTTTTAAAAAATAATTATATTTACTAAATTTGATATTATTATAGTATACTATAATTTTAGAATTATATTTAAAGATATTTGGAAAATAGTTTTTAAATGTAGATACAGTTTATTCGAATATTTAATCATACCCTTTGGATTGATTAATGCCCCAGCATTATTTTAGATTTTCATAAATCATATTTTTAAGGACTATATTAATAAAATATGTGTTATTTATCTTAATAATATACTAATTTATAGTAAAAATCCAGAAGAATATTGGAAGTATGTTATTTTAATTTTTAAAGTTTTTAATAGATATAATTTTAAAATTGAATTTGAGAAAATAGAATTTGAAGTGAAAAAAATAGAATTCTTAGGAGCTATTATTATCATTAATAGAATAAAAATGGATTTAAAGAAAGTTTAAGTAATCCAAAATTGGCCAAAATTAAAAACAATTAAAAATATTTAATCCTTTTTAGGATTATATAATTATTATTAATGATTTATTAAATAATATAGTTATATATTAGTAGCCCTAATTAAGCTTATTAAAATTAGAATTTAATTTGATATAACCCCCAGTTAGATTAATATTTTTAATATATTAAAATAATAATTTTTTTTAGTATCTATACTTTAACTATATAACCCAAAACTACCTATTAAAATTAAAACTGATATTTCAGATATTATACTAAATGTATGTTTATATTAATTATATTTTAACAATAAATGGTATCCTATTGCATACTTATCTTACAAATTTAATGTTATGAAATTATGATATCCAATTTATAACAAAGAATTTATAATAATTATTTAAGTTTATAAAATATAAAAAATATATTTTCAAATTAAAGATTCTTTTATTGTATACTCTGATCATAAGAATCTTATTTTTTTCCTTATTATAAAAAAATTCAACTAACAATAAGTTTACTAGTAGGAACTCCTTAGTAAATATAATATAAAAATTATATATTATAAAAGTAAAAAAAATTTAGAAACAGATATTATTAGCAAAAAACTTAACCTAATAGTAAAAATATAATTAGATAAAGGAGTAATTTTTAAAAGAAAATTGTTTGAAGATATTATTATTAATTAAATTTTTAATATTATTTTTTATTTATTTAATAATTAATTTACTTAGGAATTAAAAAAAAATTATAAGAAATATTTAATAATTATTTAAATTTTATTTAATAATCTAAATATACTAAAATACTTTATTATTAAATATGGAATTTTTTTTTTTTAAGATTTTTATTATATTTCTATTAAAAATTTTTAATAAAAACTTATTAAATAATATTATAATATATTTACTTATAAATATTTAGAAATTAAATAAATTTAAGAATTTTTAACTAAAAATTATTTTTAATTTTAAATATAATAATATATTAAATAATATATTAAAATTTGTGATATGTATTATAAAAATAAATTTAGTTAATATTTATCCTATGAAAAACTACAATTTTATAATATATTATTTATATTTTTTTAAATTATCTTTTATAATTTTATTTAAAGAATGCTATTTTTATAAAATCTTCTTATAAACACTATTTATAATGAAGTTCTAGTAATAATAAATAAATTTAATAAAATCACTATCCTAAAATTATAATATAATAAATAATTTATATAAGAATTAAAATTAGTATATAATTAATAAATATTTAGTCAATATAATTTATAAGTTAAATATATTTATAACAGAGACACCTTATTTGCTAGTAAATTCTAGAATTCTGTTAGAAATTAAATTGGAACCAAAATCAATGTTACTAGTAAAAAATATATACAAACAGACGGAGTTATTAAACAAATTATTTAGATAATTGAAATATAGTTATACAATTTCCTAAATATTGTATAGAATAATTAGGTTAAGCTATTTCTTAGTTTTAAATTTATTTATAATATCTTTAAATATTCAACTACTAAGTATACTTTATATAAAGTATTTAGAAAATGGAATTTAATAGTAGTATTATTTCCTTTAATATTTAAAAAACTAATTTTTTAAATAAATAAGTATATTAAAAATATAAAAAATTTTTATAAAAACTTTTAAAAAGATTTTTAATTTATAATTAAATAAATATTATACTATTATAATTAAAAAAAAATAAAAGTATTATTTTTGAAAAAAGGAGATAAAATATACCTACTTACTAAATATATTAAATATAAAAGATGATAAAGTAAAAAACTTGATTACTAGAAGTATGGATTATTTATAATTATAAAGAAATTTAATAATAATATTTTTAAACTTAAAATACCAGGACCCATATAGATTTATTGATCATTCCATATCTCACTCTTAGAACTAACCCCAAGAAATTTAAGAAAAGACCTGAATAATAAAGAACTAGAATTCGAAAACTACACTGAATATAAATTCAAAAAAATCCTTGATGAATCTAATGAAAAGAATGAATACCTTATATAATAGTTACCATTTTATGAATTTTAAAACAATTTTTAGATTCTAGAAGATAATATATCCCCAGAATTTATTTAAATTTACCTTGATCAGAAAACTACAAAACAAGGATATGGAAAATTAAGGAAATAAAAATAAATTACCAATTAAATAAAAATAATATTATTAAATAATTTCTAATAAATTTTCTCCATCTTCTTCTCAGTAACTACCATGTTTGTATTATTCTATAATTCAATTTTCTTACTTACTGTATTCTTTTTATCCAGTAGATCCCCTTTATGGATAACTGTTTTGAGATGTTTTGATTTTAATTGTTTTAATTCTTTTTGCTTTTGTATTAATCAAATAAATAATTTAATTTGTTCCTTTTTTAACCTTTTCACTTCCTTTTTCTTTTCATCTAATTAATGGCTTAGCTGATTTACTATAAAAATATTAACCATATCTATTTAGAAATTTAAATAAGTACTTACAAGAATTAGCTACATAATTCCCTCACCCATTTTGAGTATAAACAGAACAATTCTAATAATCTAATATAACTACATAAAAATGATTGTTTCTAACATAATATTTATAAGAAAGAAAAGCAAGAATTCTAGATTTTTTAATATAATCAGCTAAAGTATTATAATATTAATAAATAGAATTTTGTTTTTAATAATATTCTACCAGCATTTATACTTATTTTTAGAAAAAAGTGTTAATTATTTTTTTACAAGAATATTTTAAAGTTTAAGTTTTAAATTACTATTTTAATTTGATTATTATCCTTTTTATATACAATTTGTTTATATTATTTTTATCTTATATAACTTTACAAAATAGAAGTTTTATATAGAATAATAATTTGTATTAAAAATATACTTACCCTAGATATTAATTTTATAAAGTAATTTTAATTATATAAAACTCAACTTTTACATAAACTTCTACCTTTCACAGAAACAAAAGTCCTTATAAGAATTAATTCTGCATGAAACCTATTCCTTAAAAAAAAAAGATAGTATCACAAATTTATAATTTTAATAACACAAATACCTATACCTTATTCTACACCACATCATTCCCAGTTCTACTTACTACATAACACCCATCTCTCATACCTATACTTACTTACTTTATTATAGCACCCTATTATATAACCCTCATGTATCATGTAATTTGCATATATACACACACATACGTACAAGCAACCAAGCACGCATACACACACATGCATACAAGCAACCAAGCACGCATGCACACACATACATACAAACAACCAAGCACACATACACACACATACACACAAACAATCATTAACATTTATATAAAGTATCATTATATATATAAAACTATTATTAGAACTGATAAATAGTTTTTATTTTTCATCAGTCAACTCAAATATAATACAAACTTATAATTTACTATAACCTTTATTATTATTACACATTTTATATATCATTCTTTGATATCATTGTCATACATACTCCATAAGTTCTGAGAACCCGGTATCTTAGAGTGAGAGATCAGTGTTTGGTCAGACGGACTTGATCGAAGTGTAACAAAATTATAAAAAGTTATTACAAGGGCTAGCAACCTAGGAATAATTATTTTTCCTTTATAATTTTACAATTTTATAATGAATATTGGTAGAAATAGATAGTATGAAAATATGGTATTAAATATTAATTAGTTCAATTTAATAATTATACCCAAAAACGACCATACTATAATATAATAAGCCTTACTAGGACTAAATACCAGCTACAAATCAAAAATTAATGGTATAAAGCCTTAAACTATATCTTATGAAAGGGGAATGTTATAATTTATATTAATATATGTTATAGCCTTATGATTGGTAGTGTAGAATACTATATAATTAATACCTCTTTAACTTAGCAAATAAATATCTAGTGGGTATAAAGTTTACTAAGGTATTATAAGATATACTAAAACTTTATAAACCTAAATAATTATAAAAAAATTATATATAAGGATTTTGTACTAGCACCAGTAGAATTAGCACTAGATAATCTAATTATCTACCATCTATAGCAATCTAGTCGTCTTCACGCTTACGAGCCACCACGAGGGGTCTCTAGAGGCAAGCTCTGACAATATTAAATTTTATTTATATTATAATTTTATCTTAAAAATATAAAGATAAATTATAGTATTTAATAATTTTTTAATTAAAAAAAATATTATCTATTAAATATAATTATAATATCTATCATAAGGAATTATTATTGGTTATTTAAATATTATAAACTTAAGAATAATATCTAATAAATGTATCTATATAAATCCATATTTTTATAGATTATAAAAATTTTGAATACTTTATGATAAAACAAAAATTAAGGTAAAAATAAGTAAAATAAATAGAATATATATTATAATTTAATTATAAAATAATATTTATTTTTAGAAAAACTAATATTAAAGCTAATGTTGTAATAAGAAAGTTAAAAAACTTTTTTTTAGGAAAGGAAAATAAAAAAATTAAAAATTGAATTAGGATATTTATTTTATTTAAAAAAATCCAATAAATTGGAGTAATAACAATATAACCTAACTGGGAAAAAGCTTATAAAAAAGATGAATATATTTAAAATATTCTAAAAATATTAAGGAACAATGATAATAGATATTTTAAAATTAAAATTTTTAAATACAAAGAATAAGATAGATATTTATATTATGATAATTAAAAAATGGTTTTGTAGGATGAAATTATCTGATCTGAGGTGTTATCTCAATATCATGATTATATCACAGCTGGCTACTTAGGCAGGGTGAAAACTCTAGAACTAATATAATGAACATATATTTGGAAAAATATCTGCAAAGATGTTAATAAATACATAAATAATTATTATATATATTATAAAATAAAAATATTAAGGAATGCACTACAAGGATTACTAAAGTCCTTCCAAATACCTAAATAGAACTAAAATAACATATTATTTGATTTTATTATAAGATTATTAAAAGCAAACAAGCATAATACTATTTTAGTTACAATATACTGACTATTAAAAATAATCCACCTACGACGTATGATGGGTAAAAAAAACCCCTGGTTGTGTTGATGGCAGGTACCTCTGCGTATCCACACTAATTCTAATTCTAATTGGGACTAATAAGTAGTGTACATGCCATTAGCATCAATTACTGCCTGGCAGCGTGCATACATCGACTGCAGTAATTCAATGAAATAATCCTCAGGAACTATATCCCATACTTTATTCACATAGTTACAAAAATCATTATAAAATGATTTTTTGATATTATTATATTTATTTTTAATATAGTTCTTTATTTAATTCCATATAAATTTAATAGGATTTAGATCAGGTAAAAATGCGGGCTAATAAATAATACAAATATTGTGATTTTTAAAATCCTGAATAATACTTTTGGCAGAGTAGGATGGTGTATTATTTTGTATTAATACCAGTGATTCACCATATATATGCTAGTACTATGTTATTTAGTTGTCTATAATAAGTACAATATAGTCCTTATAATTATTTTTATTAATTTTACTCTAATTCTTCTTTTAAAATATACCAGGACTTTTGTATATACTTGTGAAAGAATTTTAAAATATCCAATCACACTTATATTAATATTTTTTAATAATATATATAGTATTTTATTTTTCTCTAATGTGTTTTGTTACATATTGTTGCCTGTGAGTGCCACTAGTTATTTAGGTTTCATTGGTTTAAAATATAGATGCTCATTGTTTAAAAATCTAGTTTATGTGTTTTATAGTTTAAGTTAGCCTATTTTGCCAATTCTTCTTTGAAATTGGTAGTTTGTGATGTGTAATGCGGCGTCTGAATTTCAATCAATATAATGTGTGTTTAATAATATAAATACTAAATATACTATTAAACAATACTATTAATAGTTTTAGGAATATTATCCTACGTGTAGTTTGTGATATACACATGTATTGCACTAGTTCTTTTTCCTGTTTAGTAGTTATAAGGCATGGTCGACCAGAACTGTGTCTGGTAGTAGTATTGTTGGTGTGTATTACAGTACGAATCTGGTGTTTGGTGAACTTAATGGTGTTCGTGATTTTAATTAATTCTATTGATTGTTTGTAATATAGGTTTTGTACATACTGCCTTTTAACAGTAGTTATTTGTTTTGTTCTAATAGCACCTTTAGGACGCGGTATAGCAATAATAATAATGGTGGTGATGGTAATAGCAATAGCAATGGTGATGGTAATAGCAATAGCAATGGTGATGGTAATAGCAATGGTAATGGTGGTAATAATAGTAGTAGTAATAATAATAGTTCTAATTAAATGAGTGGTACTTTCGGTGGTACTTCGAGGTACATGCGCACGGACGGACAGGGGGTTTTTTTTTTGTTCAAGACTATGTATTACCCACTAATAATAAGCTTAATACAGTAGAATTTGTTGAAATATTTTTATAAAATATCTGGAAATTATATAGATTATTAAAAAAAGTAATATCTGATAAAAAAACCAATTTTTTTAATAATTTTTAGATAAAAGTTAATGAAAGGTTAAAAATACAATATAAATCCAGTATAATATATTACTTTCAGACAGATAGGCAAACAGAAAAAATCAATTCTATTATTAAATAATATTTATAAATTTATACCAATTACCAGTAAAACAACTAAGTGGAATGGCTACTAATGACTACTATTATAATAATAAAAATTTAGAAATAATAGGAATATCACCATTTACTACCAATTATAAATAGAATTTAAAAACAATTATAATTAATAAACTGAAATTATTAGCAAGAAATGAACAAATAGCTAAGTTTACTAAAAAATTTATAGAACTATAAAACCTTATTAAAACTAAAATTAACTATATTATACAAATATAATAAAAATAAGCTAACAAGAAAAGAAAACTAACTATTAGTTATAAAAAAAGTAATAAAATTTAGTTAAATATATATAATATTTTAATTATTAAGCTATATCCCAAACTATCTAATAAAAATAAAAGTCCTTTTTGAATTTTTAAATTTATAAATAATAAAGTATATAAGTTCAATTTTTTTCCTTTAATAAAAATTTATTTAGTTTTTTATATTAGCCTTTTATAACACTCTAAAAATAATATTTTTTTAAACTAAAATTAAGAAAAACAGCTCTTATTAATTATTATTAATAGAAATAGTAACATATTATATAAAGTTTTAAAACTACTTAATTCTTAAAAATAAAATAATTAGTTTAAGTATTATATTTATTAGAAAAAATATGATAAACTAATCTAGAAACTAGTTAATTATATTTAATATCTAAAATAATTTTTTTAAATCTTTTGTTAAAGACATTTAAACAAGCCTGGCCCTAAAAAAAGAAGAACAATAAGACCACCTATGTCCTAAAATCTTTGCCTTAAATTAGTTGGCTTGCTTTATAATTGTAATACTTACCAACTTTATTATTTAATATTAAAACTTATTTAATAACATTAAGCCCTTTATTTTATTTAATATTTAAATTTTTATTAGTTTAATAATCAAATTAATTAGTATTCTATAATTGTAATAATTAATACTATACTCTAAAAATAAAGAATTTTTCTTTTTTCTATCTTATAAATTAGAAATTTTTAGGTACTTTATTTTTATTATAGATTTTAATTTTAAAAATAATTTAATTAAGATTTAGAATAGTATTCAGTGGGATTCTAAGTATATATAACTTTAATAAGAAATTTAGAAATTTCAGATTGCCTTCTATAAAGTAAGAATTTGAAAAATAGATTAAAAATTAGTTATAATATAATAAGAGTACTTTAAAGAATATTAAAAATATAAAAAATGGAAAGATGTGGAAATACTACTTATTTAGTTTGATTTAGAGGATAAATTAGAATATTTCATAGAAAAACCCAAAAATTTTATAATAAAAATAGATACTATTAATAAAGATAAAAACATCAGCAAAAAATCTGGACCCTTCAGAGGATCAACCATAGACTTCCAGAGGATGCCATGGGTCTCCAGAGGATGGTCCATATATTTTAGGAGGACACAAGCGAGATCCACACCACATCAAAAAATCAAAATCAAACCACGTGATCACCCAATGGATCAAAACGGTTGATATCCATAGATATCACCAAATTAAATTATAATTAAATTTGGTGGTTTCAATCTAAATTAATGGATTAACAGCACTATAACACCCAGAATCCACACACAGATTCGGTGCGGTTCAAAATAAAATTAAAAAATGCATTGTGAAACATTAAAAAAGAATAAACATTTTTTCAAGGTTCATTCTATGCTTGTGCGAATGAGCTTGAAAAAAGTTTATAAGAAGCTATGAATCCATAGATTTCTAGAAAGTTTTTACTTATCATTTAACTTGGTTTTTTTTTGAATATTAGTGGTAAGTAAACAATAGAAACTAAAAACAAGTCTTTTACTAATAAAATAGTTATTTTTTAAATAATATAAACTATTTTATAAGTATTTTTACTCATTTTCATTTTATTTTTTGCTAATCAAACGTGTTTTTTTCCTAATCAGACGCATTTTATAAGTTAGAATTCCATTATTTCAGTCACTTTGATAATTTTTTTATGAAATATATATATATTTCAAAATGACAAGTTGTAAATTTCTTGAACTCTATAAAACCCCAAATTATAATAGATTAGAATCATTGAAATTCAGTCTATTATAGCCTAGAACTTTTTTTTGGTCGTTTGATTTTATGAAATTATAAAGTCATTTAACCTCTGGAGGCCTCCAGAGGGCCAAAGACCTCTGGGACCTCATAGACCTCGGAGGTCCACGAGGTCAACACAATTTTTTGCTGATGAAATGGATATTATTCCCAAAACTTAAAAAGAAATAAAATTATTGAAAATTAATGTTTAAAAAAATTAAGAAATATTATAGATATATATTAACACCAAAAACCATATTAGATTTAAAACAAGAGTATTAACAAAACGTTAATGCTAAGAAAGGGGATCTTATAATAAAAATTTTAAAAAATGTCACAGACCTATGGTCTTGACAGTACAAATACCTGTACCTTGTTTTACACTACATCATTCCTAGTTCTGCTTTGCTGTATTAACAATATAACATATATTATATGCATGTTTGGTTTTTACTGCTTTATTTAGAATTCTGTCATATGGCATCTACGTATTATATGATTTGTATGCATATATGCACATGTGAACATACAAGCACTAAAATACAAGTATATGAGTATGCAAACACCAAGATGTGAGTATGTGAATAATACAAACATGTGAATATTAATATATGATTATGTGAGTATTTAATATTTATATGAAGTATTATTATATATATAAGACTATCATTAGAATTAATAAATAGTTCTTATTTTTCATTGGTTAACTTAAATATAATATAGACTTATAATTTACTATAACCTTTATTGTTGTTATACATCTTATATATTATTTTTTAATATCATTGTCATATATATTTTACAAATTCTAAAAACCCAGTATCTTAGAGTGAGAGATTAGTATTTAGTTAGATGAACTTGATCAAAGTATAACACTTTAACTGATCCCACTCAGATCTAATAAAAAAGCATATATATATTAACAACAAAATTCAATTTTGAAAATTTTATTATATCAGAATATAAGATAATAGATAATAAAGAAGATTACATACCCTTTTACAACATATTTTTATATTTTAGTAAATTTATTGTCCATCAAATCAACTAAATTAATAAATATTTTAGAAGGTAATTAAAAGAAGTATTATTTTTATTAAAATTAGAACTAACTATAAATCTACTAAATGGAGAAAACGATATCTTTTAAAAAAATAATAAATTATATGTTAACATTGGTACTTAAGTTAATAAAAAACTAGCTATATTAATAAAAGAATCCAAAAAAAAATTTACAAATATTATATTTATAGATAATTCTAGATACTTAAGAAATCTAGAAATTATAATACAAATATTAAAATAGATTATAATAGTTACCTATATTTATACTAAAATTTATATAACAGCTGAAGAATATATTTTTATGGATAAAAATAAAAACTTTAGATTATTAAAACTAAAATAACCAGAATTATTATACAAAAATAAAATATATTCTAAATTTACTCCTAAAGATAAAGATAAAAAATATTAACTATTATTATAAGATTTTAACAAAAATCTTAGTAATAATAATTTAACCCCTAGTAATAATAACAAACCTATTTATTATAGAAATAATTGATAAAGTATTTTCTATAGTAATATCAAATTACTAAAATTAATTAAATTTAGAAAATCTTTTATAAAACTTAATCAATTTCTCAGATAACTTAGCAATATTTTTTACTTTTGACCTAAAGATTTCTTTAATAATGAATATAAAATCTATTATATATCTTTTTTTTTTAAAAAAACTACTTTTAACATCTATAATATTTATTATAAAAAATATGACGAAAGTATTTTACATTAATGATGTTATGAAATTTCTGATATCACTTTAATCTTTATTAATTATACTGTTTTTACCAAATTTCTCAGATAAATTTGTGGGTATAAAAATAAGTAAAAAGAAGTTTTCTACAAATTTTATAAATTTTGATAGAAAGAATTAGTAAGAAGTTATTTTTAAAAACTTAATTAATATATTCTTTTTATAGATTATAATAATGAGCAATTATTTTACTATGCTAAAAAAAAACTTAAACCTTAATAGAAACAAAAAATTATATAATAAAAAATTATTAATAAAGAACTTATATATAAGGAAATGCAATTTTTTATTATTAAACTTGATGATGTTTTGTATAAAGACAATAAAGCTAATAGTTTATAATTCTGAATTTTAGGACATTTTAATATAAATAATTAGCAATTTTATTAGAATAATTAATCTTATAATAAAATAAAATATTAGGATACTTATAATCTTAATTAAAATTAATTAAAATTTAATAGCAAATTTCAGAATTAATAATAATAAAATAATTAAGGATAGATTCCCAAGATTATTTATAGATTAGTTTCTATAAAATTAGGAGTCACTCAAAATTAACATAAATTATAATATAATAAATTTTTAAAATCTAACAAATTTGTTTGTTTTAAGTATAATAAAAAAGGATATATAGCCAGAAATTACAAACAAAATTAGTCTTAAAAGGAATAATAACTTAAACAAGTTTACATTACAAATTATAAAAAACTATATAAATAATAACAAAATTACAATAAATCAGAATACGAAAATAAATATTAAAAATTCGAATTAAAATAAGAGCCTAATAGAACTTTTAATATTACTATTAACTAAACTATTTTTGAAAAAAAATGTTTTAAAATTACTTTCCAACAAATTTGTAATACTATAAATAATATTTGAACTAATTAATAAACTTAAAACAAAAAAAAACCACAAACTATTATTCAATTTGAAGAATCAATAGAAGAAAACTAGTAGAAGAAAGTTATATCCCTAAATTAAGATATTTTTAAAATATCAGATATAGAATAAAAATATATTATACTGTTTAGATAATTTAATTTGCTTACTATTGAAAAATATTATTAAATCTAGAATAACTTTTTTCCAGGATAATACTTATAATATATTCAAAACTTAACCAATAATCTAAGACAAAAATACTAATATTAAGATGAAATATGAAACCAATTTATCCCCAAAAAACTTAAACCTTATTAATCTAAAATTTACCTTAAAAAACAATTCCGAGCTACTTATAGCAAAAAAAATTAATAAGATACCTTAGAAAATGATTTATATAAAAAAATCTTTATTAAAGAAGACAAATTAATTAAATAATATCTAAAAAAATAATACAATCAGCATTTAGAACCAAAAAATAATAATAGATTTTATAAATATAAAGACTTGAAAATACAAACTTTTAAAATATACTCCATAGAATATAGAAACTAAAAATATTATCTATATAAAACCTATAACCTTAATAAGTTAGAAAATATTTACACTTTTTATATAGATAATATTTCTATAAAAAGATTTTATTTTGTAGAATAATTTTAATAAAGTTTTTATAAACCTTACCAATATACCATTTATTTTGTTATAATTATCTAATATGATACAGAATTTGCCAGAGATTTTAATAATTACTAGAATATTATTGAAAAAAAAGAGATTTTTATAAAAAAATTAAAATTAATAATCATCCAATCTAAACAATATAGCAATATTATGAAATATATGATATATAGATAGAGGCCTAATTACATAGTATACACTAAATATTTTGCCATATGTGAACACCATACACAAGAATGAATAACTTATACTAGAAACTAATTATAAAATTAAATAATTATTAGAGAATATAAAAAAGAGAGATTTTATTAAATTTCAAACATTTTACCCAGAGTACACTTATCTCTTAAAGCCTTAGTAATACCTTTAAAACAATAAAAAAAATTATATTATTTTATTACTTAATTTTTACTTAGTTTATTTAGATATTAGTATATTATTTATAAATTATTGATAAATAAAAAAATCACATAAAATATTACAAACCTTAATAATAAATCTTTAAATTAAAAAAGTTTCGAATTTTAACATATTTTAAATAGTCTAGTTTAAATTTTATTAAAAAAAAATCTGATAAAATATTTAATAAAATTATTAAACAATATTTTAATGTTTTTTATATAATTAATAAAAACTTTATTAAAGTTCTTGTAAATAGTGGAGTAAAAATTACTTATATATTAGAAAATTATATTAAAAAACATACATTATTTATATACTTTAAATTAATCTATTACAATGTTATAGCATTTGGAGGAAGTTTTCTTAAAATAATCAAATATGAAATTACTATCATTTTTATTATTAATAATTATTTTGAAAAAAAAATAGTTGATATTTTCAATCTTAAAAATAATGATTTCATCTTAAAATATAATTGGTTATAAGAATATAATTTTGAAATTAGTTTTTAATTACAAATTATCAAATTTACCAAATATAACTGCTAAACTCTTTAGAAATATTTTAAATTTAGATTTTAAGGAAAAGAAGTACATTTATAACTAACAGAATACCTTTTTAATAAAGAAATTTATTACTAATTTTATAATAAGCCTAATATTTTTAAATAAATATAAATCAAAATCAAAAACATTTATAAAATTATTAAAAAAATTATTAAAAATATTATATTTAAGATATTTAAATAGATTTTAAAATAAATCAAGACTTTTGAAAAGTTACCTAATAAAAATATATTATTAAAATTTAATAAATTTATTTATAAAATATTATTTAAAGAAAATACTACTCTTAAATTTATACTTATTTATATATATATTTAAAAAGAGCTTAAAGTATTATAAAAATATCTTAAAAAAAACCTATGTAAAGGATATATTTGACCTTTTTAATTCCTAGTAGGACACCCTATTTTATTTGTTTTTAAAAAAAACGGAAAGTTATAAATCTATATAGATTATCAAAGTTTTAACAACATCACAATCAAAAATTGTATTGGATTATTATGTATTGATGAATTTCTTAATTATTTCTAAAAAGTAACTATATTTACTAAACTTAATATTATTATAGTTTACTATAATTTTAGAATTATATTTAAAGATATTTGGAAAACAGCTTTTAAATGTAAATATAATTTATTTAAATACCTAGTTATATTTTTTGGATTGATTAATATTTTAGTATTATTTCAGATTTTTATGAATTATATTCTTAAGAATTATATTAACAAAATATGTATTGTTTACTTTGATAACATACTAATTTACAGCAAAAACCTAGAAAAACACCAAAAATATATTATTCTAATTCTCAAAACTCTTGATAAATACAATCTTAAGATTAAATTTAAGAAAATAGAATTTGAAGTAAGAAAAATAGAATTCTTAGGAACTATTATTATTACTAATAGAATAAAAATAAATCTAAAAAAAGTTTAAGCAATCTAAAACTAGCTAAAATTAAAAATAGTTAAAAATATTTAATCCTTTTTAGAACTATACAATTATTATTAATAATTTATTAAACAATATAGTTATATATCAGTAACCTTAACTAAACTTATTAAAATTAAAATTTAATTTAATATAACTTTTAGTCGGATTAATACCTTCAATATATTGAAATAATTATTTTTTTTAGTACCTATATTTTAATTATATAATTTGAAACTACTTATTAAAATTGAAACTAATGCTTTAGATATTGTACTAGATGCATGTTTATGCTAATTATATTTTAATAATAAATAATACCTTATTATGTACTTATCTTACAAATTTGATACTACAA
This sequence comes from Dactylellina drechsleri, assembly GCA_036971345.1. Lineage (NCBI taxonomy): Eukaryota > Fungi > Ascomycota > Orbiliomycetes > Orbiliales > Orbiliaceae > Dactylellina > Dactylellina drechsleri. The sequence continues at coordinate 37,543 of JAJTUB010000114.1, read as the reverse complement.
AATTATAATACCTAATTTATGATAAAGAATTTATAGTAATTATTTAAACTTATAAAATATAAAAAATATATTTTTAAACTAAAAACTTTTTTATTATATACTTTAATTATAAAAACTTTATTTTTTTTTTTATTATAAAAAAATTTAGTTGATAATAAGTCTGCTGGTGGGAACTCCTTAATAAATATAATATACAAATTATATATTACAAAAACAAAGAAAATTTAGAAATAGATGTTATTAATAAAAAATTTAATTTAATGGTAGAAATACAATTAGATAAAGGAATAATTTTTAAAAGAAAATTATTTGAAAATATTATTATTAATTAAATTTTTAATACTACTTTTTATATGCTTAATAATTAATTTATTTAGGAATTAAAAAAAAGCTATAAATAATATTTAATAATTACTTAAATTTTACTTAATAATTTAAATGCATTAGAATATTTTACTATTAAATATGGAATCATTTTTTTTTAAAATTTTTATTATATTTTTATTAAAAATTTTTAATAAAAATTTATTAAGTAATACTATGATATATTTACTTATGGATATTTAAGAATTAAATAAATTTAAGAACTTTTAACTAAGAACTATTTTTGGTTTTAAATGTAACAATATATTAAATAATATATCAAAATTTGCAATATATACTGTAGAAATAAATTTAATTAATATTTATTTTATAAAAAACTACAATTTTATAATGTATTATTTATACCTTTTTAAATTATCTTTTATGATTTTATTTAAGAAATGCTATTTTTACAAGACTTTTTTATAAATACCATCTACAACAAAGTTCTAGTAATAATAGATAAATTTAATAAAATCACTATCTTAAAACTATAATATAACAAATAATCTATACAAGAACTAAAATTAATATACAACTGATAAATATTTAGTTAATATAGTTTACAAGTCAAACATATCTATAATAAAAATATTTTATTTGCTAGTAAATTTTGGAATTCAATTAGAAACCAAACTAGAACTAAAATCAATATTGCTAGTAAAGGATATATATAAATAAATAAAATTATTGAATAAATTATTTAGATAATTAAAATATAATTACATAATTTCTTAAATATTGTATAAAATAATTGGGTTAAGTTACTTTTTAGTTTTGAATTTATTTATAATATTTTTAAATATTTGATTATAAAGTATATTTTTTATGAAGTATTTAGAAGATGGAACCTAATAATAGTATTACCTCTTTTGATATTTAAAAAATTAGTCTTCTAAGTAGATAAATATGTTAAAAATATGAAGAATTTTTATGAAAATCTTTAGAAAGATTTTTAATTTATAATTAAACGAATGTTATACTACTATAATTAGAAAAGGATGGAAGCACCATTTTTAAAAAAAGGAGATAAAGTATATTTGCTTACTAAATATATTAAATATAAAAAATGATAAAATAAAAAATTTGACTACTAGAAGTATGGACTATTTATGATTATAAAAAAATTTAGTAATAATACTTTTGAATTTGAAATATTAGGACCTATACAGATTTATTGATTATTCTATATCTTATTCTTAGAACTAGTCTTAAGAAATCTAAAAAAAAATTTGAATAATAAAGAACTGGAACTCGAAAACCATACTGAATACAAATTTGAAAAAATTCTCGACAGATTTAATAAGAAGAATGAATATTTTATGCAATAATTATTATTCTATGAACCTTAAAACAATTTTTAGATTCCAGAAAATAATATATCCTCAGAATTCATTTAAATTTATCTTGATTAGAAAACTACGTTACTACCAATAAAACAAAAACATAAAAAACCAAGAAAATAAAGATAGATTGTTAACTAAACAAGAATAATATCACTAAATAATTTTTGACAAATTTTTTTTATTTTTTTTTTGGTAATTATTATGTTTGTATTGTTTTGTGATTTGATTTTCTTGTTTATTGTATTCTTCTTATCCAATAGATTTTTTTTATAGATAACTGTTTTAAGATGTTTTGATTTTAATTATCTTAATTTTTTTTGTTTTTGTATTAATTAAGTAAATAATTTGATTTGTTCCTTTTTTAACCTTTCTACCTTTTTTTTCTTTTTATTTAATTAATGGTTTAGCCAATTTATTATAAAAATATTAGTTATATTTATCTAGAAGCTTAAATAAGTATTTATAAGAATTAATTACACAATTTTTTCACCCATTTTAAATACAAACAAAATAATTCTGATAATTTAATATAACTATGCAAAAATAATTATTTCTAGCACAGTACTCACAAGAAAGAAAAGCAAGAACTCCAGATTTTTCAATACAATCAGCCAAAACACTACAATACTAATAAATAGAATTCTATTTTTGACAACATTCTACCAGCATTTATACTTATTTTCAAAAAAAATATTGATTATTCTTCTATTTTGCAGAAATTATTTGAAGTTTAAGTTTTAAGTTTTTGTTTTAATTTAATCACTATCTTTTTATACACTCTTACTTACATTATCATTTTACTTTATATATTTATACAGACAGAAGTTTTATATAGAATGATAATCTATATTAAAAATACACCTACCTCAGATATTAACTCTATGAAGTAGTCTCAATTATATAGAACTTAACTTCTATATAAACCTCTATTTCTTACAAAAACAAAGTCCTTATAAAAGTCAATTCTATATGAAACCTATTTCTTAAAAAAAAAAGATAATATTATAAACCTATAATCCTAACAGTATAAATATTTGTACCTTATTTTATACTACATTGTTCCCAGTTCTACTTGCTATATAACACCCGTCTCTCATACCTGTGCTTACCTACTCTATTATAGCACTTTGTTATATAACCCTCATATATCATGTGATTTATACACATATATGCACATGCATACAAGCAACCAAGCATGCATATACACACATACATACAAGCAACCAAACACACATATACACATATGCATACAAACAATTATTAACATTTATATGAAGTATTATTATATATATAAGACTATTGTTAAGACTGATGAATAGTTTTTACTCTTCATCAATTAATTTAAATATAATACAAACTTATAGTTTACTATAATTTTTATTATTATTATATATCTTATATATTATTTTTTAATATCATTATTATACATACTCCACAAGTTCTGAGAATTTGGTATCTTAGAATGAGAGATCAGTGTTTGGTCAGACGGACTTGATCGAAGTGTAACAAATTGTTAAATTGTTATTAATTTTTTAGTAGCTACCTAAGTTAAAAAACTAATATATTAAATTATAAAACTAGCAAACTTCATAAATCTAATATTAGGTGATAGTAGAGGAGATGGAAAAAATAATAAAAATGGTGAAGACAGTGGAAATAGGGGCACCAGATTTTTAAACACAGATAAAAAAAAAGATGATAAATGTAAAATAACAGACTCTACAAATCTTTTAGATTACAAATATAATATTTTGTGTTATATTAATAGCCAATGGGAGTGGACTAGCTGGGAAGATTTTAATATTAAATAAAAGAAAGGTTTTATTTTTAAAATTATAAAATCAATTTATTTTAGTATTACTAAAAGTGTAATCCTTATAGATGATTGGGTTGATATTAAAAGTCTAAAGCTAGCTGATAATAATCTAATAAAATCTGTTTTTATCAGTTTAAAAAAAATTATTCAGGATATGTTTAAAAAATATAAAGAAGGTATAAGAACTACTTTGGAATATATTGTTTTAAATGGATATATATATTTTAATAATAGTTTTATAAGAGATTTTAGAAATTTTTAATTAAAAATAAAACAAAAAGAAGCAAAAATTAAAAAGGTTAAGAAGAAAGTAAATAAAAAAAAATTACAGAAAGTTATTAATAGTAGTAAATATTTGTTAGTTTATAATTAGATATTAAAAATCTATTAATTTATTTTTATAATCACTTTTGACAAATTTATTATTAATATTTTTTTTACTATTATTATTATTTCAAAATCATCAAAAGTTTTAGTTTTATCTTTTTTTAAAGTTTGTATTAGAATCTAAATATTCTATTTAAATAATATTACTAAATTCATTTTTGTTTAAGATAATATGAACTATTTATATGAAAATTTTAAAAATCTGAAAGTAGATGGTTCTAATATAGTTAAATTTTATAATATAAATGTGGATTAGATTGTTGTAATTTTAATAAATTTAAACATTTTTATGGTGATAGAAAATGGTAAAATAATTTTAATTTGCTTGTAGTTAGGAAAAGATTATATTAAGCTGATAGGAGGTGATGGTTACTTTTTATGTAAAAAAATTATTTTAATTAATATTTTAAAAATATAACTTAATAATATATGGGTAATAATTTAGGAAGGTATGGTAATAATATAATTATACTATCTTTATATTATTTTTTATTAGATTTCCTAAAGTTTTAACTTTTTTCTAGTTAGTAGAATAGTTTGGTTAAATTTCAAGAAAATAGCAATAATAGTAACAGTAGTAAGACTAAGTAAAACAAATTAAAAACACTAAAGAACTAATAAAAGACTAAATTGAAAAAATTAAAAAAAACTAAAATATAATTAATCAATACATTTTTTTTAAAAATTTGGAAAGATTAAAAAAAATCTGTTAACAACAAGAATATTAGAGAAGACTATAACAATCTTTTAAAAGATTATAACAAAAATATTTTTATTTAGATTCAATCATATATTTAATATGAGATTGATTAATTTAATAAATAACTTACAATAAAAGTAATATTTTTTTTTAAAAAATGTATATCTTATTTAATTAATTGAGTGATAAAGAGGTTGTAAAAGGTTTATAACAGATTCTTAGCATCTACCTCCAAATTAAAATAAAAAGTATTGTTCAAAGAAATTTTTTTGGAAGAAAGAAAAAATATAAAAATCAATAATTAAAATTATATATACATATATAAATTTAACAAATTTTAAACCTTTTCAAAAATATTTTAAAAATTTTAAACATCTTCTTTCATACTCTCAATAATTCTTTTCACTATCAATTTAAATATATTTAATAAAAATGACTTTTGATAAGGCACCAGCCTCTAAGCATCTAAGGCCATCCTCTACACAACCCCTGCAACCTCTCAACACCACCAAAGATCCTCTCAGGCTACCAGATTTTTTGCTGATGTACTATTTCTTTTTTATTAAGATTCCTAAAATATTTAATTAATAATTTTTTGAATAATTTCTAAGTTATAAATATTTTTATAGGTTTTTTTTATTATAATTTGTATAATATATAATGTAGCCCAATTAGTTGTAATGTTTTATAGTAGGTTAAGTATAAAAAAAATCTAGTATATTTCTTGGGTTTTAAAAATTTTTATATTTATAATAATGTATAATTTAATTTAGTTAAATTAAATATTAAGCTTTTTCTTCTTATTATAGTATATATTAGGTTAATTAATTATTTTAATATATTTTATTATTATATTATAAGCTGAATTATTTTTTTTGATTTTTGAGGTAGTATAAGAGGTTATATGGGATTAATACTTACTAAATAATAGGATATGAAGAGTTTTTTTTAACTGGGGTAATTAGGATAAGATTGTTTTATTTATTATAATATTATTATAAGTTGAAGTATAAGATTGTATATTTTTTTTTAAGTATTTAGATACTCACAAGCTCTTACTTATATATAATAGAAAAAAGAAAATTAGATAAAGGTATGGTTTATTAAAATATTAAGTTTTAAGTAGGGGGATATAAGAAATAATATACAGTAAAGAACAAACTTAGATTAATAAATAAAGAATTAATCTTTATTATTTATAAAGATGTTTATATATATATGAGCTTAGAGTGAGAGATTATAAATAATATCAGACAGTATCTTAGTTATGAGGCATATAAACGGATTATAAGGTCTGAAGATTCCATATTTATGTTGTTATTACAGCCACATGCCACAGCCCGCGCCACGCCTGACATAAGCGAGGCCTGACAAGAACATACTCAATAACAAAAAATAAAATTTAAATATAATTATAAATCCCCAAACTAAAATAATTTAATATAATTAATTTTTTTTTCATTTCTTTGTAATTATTTTAAAAATTTTTAATTTAATATTTTAAACCTCTCAGTTTTTAATTTAAGTAATAAAAGTAAAAATATTATTTTATATATAAGTTTATACAAAAAATGCTTAGATTTATATATAAATTAATATAATTTAGATATAATTACTACTTTTTATAATTTTATAATTTTTTGGCAAAGTAGTTTTTTGTAATTTTGATGGTTTTTGAACTTATCTTTAGTTTTTTTTTTTTAAAGAAAAACTAACCTATAGGTGATTTTAATTATTTAAAAACTAATCTGTGGGTGGTTTCTATTATCTAAAAATTAACTTATAAGTGGTTTCGACCATCTAGAAACCAACCCGTGGGTGGTTTCAACTATCTAGAAACTAACCCAACCCACCCCATATTGCACTCTAGCTATTACTTATTTTCGATTACTAGGCTATACTAATTTAACCTTGCCATAGTATTTAGTACTTATAACGATCATAATATTCGTAATTATGCTTATAGCGAAGCTTGTTTTATCGAAGTTATAGATATTTTTATTTATAAATACTATATTTCGCTCTTATGATTTATATAAGCTAAAATTAATCGCTAATTACCTTAGCGTCTTTATATTTAACTCGCTTGTATTTATATTTACGAGTTATACGTATGCGAAGTTCTAGGCGGCATTTAGTAAAATTTGCTAGCTAATTGCGATTAACGTATAGAGCTTGACATGGGGCGGTTTGGGTCGGTTTCTGGACTTTAGAAACCACCCACGGGTCGGTTTTTGTTTAAAAAAAAAAATATGTCAAGCTCTATTAACGTATATATCATTAACGCCGATACGCGTGCGTAATAATTGATTCGTTATATTAGCTACGTAACACAACCGAAAATAAAAGAAGCGCGTAGATAAATCAAGTATATACTCTACGATAGTCTCCTCTTCCAAATTTATAAATTTGCGCGAATTAGTAATAATATCAGGTCGCGCTATCACTCTATCGCGTCGACGTACTAGTGTTGTTCGAGCGATATTATAAATTCGGCATATTTTTCGAATACTTAAGTCTTTATTCTTTTCAAGCGCCTGAATAGCTAGGGTCAATCGGAATTTAAGTGGAGGTAACGACATTGCGCTGGTTACAGAGATACTTGATATTGAAAGCAAAAGATACGCGTAGATGCGAAAAGTGGTCCGCTCGCTTGTGTGGTCCGCTCGCTTATGGATTACGTTATAGGTTTCCGTTCTTAGATTACTTGAATCGATATAAATAACGAGGCCGAATTAGTTAAGAATATCGAGCACTGTTTGTGTTACACCTGCCTCCTATACCTAGGTATCACACCGGGGTATAGAGAGTAGCAAGCTTCACTTGAGCTTCCGAGTCTGTCTCTCAACTCTATTTACCTGGGCTCGATTCAGGGAAGTATATATGTCCGAAAGGTAGACAAAGTCTAATGGAGAGTGTAACAACAAAATAAGATAGTTGTATGGTGCCGGACAGTCAAAACCGACACCAAACCGACCAAAAAAAAGTGCCTTCCACTTCAAAGAATGTTTCTCAACAGCCACGATATTAATCGATAACCGGCTACGTAGAATGATTCTTTAATACCTAAAGAATAAATTTACATAGCGGTTTACTATTAGGTCTAATAATTAATGTGTAACATCGCTTCGGAATTAAGGTATTTTGTATGGAGGCCGATCCAAATGACCCTAATTTGTATGGGCACAGGTTGTCGACTGGGCTGCGCGCACAATGTGTTGCGCCAAGGACTCCGTATTAGGGAATGTTTGTCAGCTAAAAATCCCATATGACCCCCTGCAAAAAGAAGTCCTTAACTCCGAAACAATACTACACTTTCAATATTTGACCAAAATAAAAGTCGTTACGTAAATTCATTCTTTAGGTATTAAAGAATCATTCTCCGAAGCCGATTATCGATTAATATCGTGGCTGTTGAGAAACATGCTTTGAAGTGGAGGACACTTTTTTGGTGGGTTGTTTTGGGGTCGGTTTTGCCTGTCCGGCACCAAAAACAAGTATGGTATTGTGTAAGTAAAATTGACCGATGAGGATTCAAGCAGAACCATCATCAGTCAAGAGGGCCATTATATACATAAAGGTTTTTATGCTAATATCGATAGTTCGATCATTTCGAGCATTGCTCGACATGCTCGACGTGCTCGACATGCTCGACAACACAATTGAGCATTACTCGACAGTATTTGTGTTGTTTCCGAATATAGATGCCGATGCATTTATAGATGACTGCTTCGATGCCTTTCCACCATATTTGGCGATTAATGAAAAAGAGAATAAGAATAGAATAGGAAGAGAAGCGACGTCTTGCCAACACATGCCCTCTAGGCGGGTGTGTGGTATTCTTTGGTACAGGGCAAGCTCGTGCGGGATACTTCCGCACTAGCTATACCTGTAACGTAAATGATAAGCGAGCGGGCCACCCAAGCGAGCGGCCACTTTTTGCATCTACACGTACCTTCTGCTTTCAACATCAAATTCCTGTATTAAAAATGCAATACCTTCGCCAACTCCCGAATCCCACCTTACCTTAGCCCTCGAAGTAATTAAAAATTAAAAATTAAATATTAGAGCAGCATCAAAGCTTTACAATATCCCTCAAACAATAATAACATATTAACAAAATGGTATGAAAGTGTGAGCCAATACCATACTTAATTTATACAAACTCACAAACCTAAAAAAAAATACTATTATAAAATATATTAAAAACTTATCTACACAACATTTTCATCTCCGGCTGTATCATATAGCAGATATAGTAAATATAATATCATTACACACACATACTAATAATAATAAAACACATATCAACTATAAATAAGCTTCAAATTTTTCTAAACACCACCTAGAGTTTTAAACACACTTAATTTATAAATACAAATACAAGCAAATAAAGTATAAGGATGTAAATATTATTAGCAATTAATTTCAACTTATACAAACCATAAAAACAAAATATGATATTTTAAATAACAATATCTATAACTTCAACAAAACAAACTTTACCATGGGTATGATTACTAGCACTATAATTATCACAAGCTCTAAATACCGCAACAAAGTCAAATTAGTAGAGCCTGGTAATAAAAAATAGATAACAATCATTATTACTATTAATATTCAAAACTAGATAATATTACCATATATTATTTTTATAACTTAATATTATTTTAAACTTTAGTATACAGAAATTAATTTGCCAAAAAACTAAATTTTTACAACTTCAAAAAAAAACTGGATAACAGATAAAATAAATATAAATTAAATCCAGCATTTCAATTAACATACAGTACATCATACTAAAAGTATTTATTATCTATTAATCCTTAATAACCATAAGAGCTATTATTCAACCAAATTCAAATTATATTACAAAAAACATAAAATTATTTTACTTTACATACTTTCACACTCCTCCCATATTCTCCAGCTATTAAATATTAGATATTTTTCACCGTTAAAAAAACAATATAACCACCAAATTAAAAACTTAATATACATATATATTACTCATATTAACAAAATAAAGTTTTTTTATATATTTTAGAAAGTATACTCCACTTCTATAATTATAAAAAATATATAAGATAGTTTTGCTAGAGCTAGTATTATACCATATAATCCAAAAAAAATTATTTTAAAATTAGATATATACCTCACACCCTCACCCTCAAACTCTTGCCTTATAATAACCTCATAATAATTTACAAAAATATTAAAAAACTTTTTAAAAACCACTCTACAAATAAAGCTTATTAAAAACCATATTACCAACTATCAAATTAGTTCTCCAAACTACAATATTAATTGCTATAAACTAGATTAATAAAAGAATATAGATTATAATACATAAGGTAATATTTTTTCAAACAAAAGTCTCCACACTTCAACAAGTTAATAACATATTAAACAAGTATCAAAAAGCAAAAAAAATATATATATAAAATAGAAAATCTCTCAGTATACAAAATACACATAATCTAGTACATCAAAATAATATAAATAACCAAATACATCAAAAAACCCATCAAAATAATACCCAGCAAAAAAAAGCCATCAGAAAAATATAAAATTATTATAGATATAATAAACCTAACCATAATATACAAACATACCAAGAAGTTAAATCATAATATAATTAACCAATTCCATATCTATTTATTCTCTTATAAATCAAGTGTGGTTGTGCAATCAATAGTTTTATCGGCGAGGTGTTGAAAAGTGGCCCGCTCGCTTGGGTGGCCCGCTCGCTTATCATTTACGTTAACAGTTTGAACGAATTCGCCACCTTTCTGAATATTAAACCCGGTATAATCTAGGATTTAGAAAATGTATAATAACCTTATTAACCTACCTGTATAAGCGCGAAATTAACTACGTTAATTAGAATCCTTAAGAAATCAAGAATCAAGATCCAACGCCTATAGAGAACTTAAGCCGGCGAATTTCATACATATAATCAGAGCTTGTATTTGGGCGGTTACGGTGCCCGCCCATATTTTGCGTTGCGGGCACCCGGACCGTACGGGTTGCCAAGAACCGGTTTTTTTTTGCGCCCAAAACCCGCCGGGTCAAAATCAAATAAGCACCCGTTTACTAAGAAACCAGTGGGTTAAACCAGTGGACACCAGTTCTAACAAGAATTATCAAATTATGTAATCAGATCACATGATCACCAGAATTTTTATTATATAAATTTAATTAAAATTTAATAAAAAAATTTAAAAAAATAAAATTAATTTTTTATTAATTTTTTTTTAATTTAATTTAAATTTTTTTAGTTTAATTTTTTCGATTTTTTTATGAAAATAATTTAAAATTAAGTGTAGAAGATCTTAAAACACACTAAAACAACTAGTACTTTTTTAGCGAGTTTTTAAATTAAATAAAATTAAGTGCTAAACCATTTATAAACAAAAAATACAAATTAATTGATTTTCCTTTTGAAAATTCAAAAGTTTTCAAAAAAATTTTAGATTTTGAAAAGGGTTTTTGATTTTACATTTTTTTGAAAACGTTTTGTTGAAAATATAGTTGAATATATTTTCATATATACAATATATATGTATATGCATATGGTATGATGTATATGCATATGGTATGATGTATACGCATATAGTATGATGTATATGCATATACGATGTATATGTATATAATACAATGTATGTGCATATATGATGTATATGTATATAGTACGACGTATGCGTATATAATATGATGTATATATGGAGGTGTTGTTGAACTCTAGTTGTGTTGATATGTCTGTGTAAATGGGCACCTATAAAAAACCTGCCCATCTGGTTAACCTGACCATTTGGGCGCTGAAATGGGTGCCCAAAACCAAAAAAAAACTGGTGGGTTATGGGCACCAGAACCGGGGTAAACGGTTGCTTGGCAGTGCAAAAAAAAACCGTTTGGGCACCCACAACACAGTTTTTGGGCGGTGCCCATGGGCGAACCGGACCGGATACAAGCTCTACATATAATTAAAGAAGGAAAGCTCTCTATACTATATCTAGGACGATATAAGACGAGCAACAGCTCTTTAGCGGATTCTAAATAATAGTAATAAGAATTAAAGACTCCCCATTTTTACCAGCCCGATTAAGGCGACGGCTAAAAATAGTACATCTAATATAACTAGTTACTAGACAAACACTAAATTCTGTAGAATTATATTTTTAGAGAAGAAGAGATAGCGATAGGGTTAAGATATTAGGTATACCTAAGATTCTTTTAATACCCTGCTTAGCTTTAGCGTTAATATCGTATATTACAAGTAGTATATTTTTCTATATAATCAATCTACCGCCTTTGCGCATTAAGATCTTCCGGGTATTATTTAGGGCTACCTCGAAGATATAGATGTTACGGATTCGCCGAACAGCCCTCCTGACAGACTGTTACGGATTCGCCGAACAGTCCTGACAGAGCGTGTCGACGAGCAGGATTACCTATGCTCGCACCAGTCGTCGTGAAAACTAGAGAAATTGGTTGGGTTGCTAAGAAACCGGTGAAATAGGTCGGGTGGCTAAAATACTCGGTAATTCGGTAGGGTGGCGATTGATTGCTATGGCCGCGCTAATGGTCGGTGAGACCCGATAGCGTATCCGATGTTATATAGAGAAGGTTAACAGACTCGATAATGCGTTCTTGAGCTCGAGAATGCGATATCGGTGAGATAATGGCTGAAGACCTAGCGAGACGGTGTTATAGAGTTAGGTAAGCTTAGGATATCGCTGAATAAAGCTGACGTTGTAAAGATGGCTGAAGGACGCCTTAGCTGATGTTCGTCGAGTTATTGGTTTATGTGTTTTAGATAGTAATCCCTAGTGTAAGGTAATCTAGAACGTAGCTTATTTCCGCGGAATGAATGAATGAAGGACCGGTTTCTGATGTCGAAATCGGACTGATCGATTGCTGAATAGTAATTGTGTGAAGCTCTATGTCTATAAAGAGACTGGACGCCTATCTGGCTTAAGGGATATCAAGAGGATTCCTGATCAGAATTAAGATTGTCCTGTCTCGTGGAAGTAACCCCTAGTTTGTTCTAAGTTAGTTACTTGGTTCGGTCAGCGGGAGCTGACCTGACTTGCGTTAAGTCGTCCGACGTTCCAAATAATACACGGCACGGTTCTAAGAGAGAGGGCCACTCCGTGACAATAGATGCATAAGACGACTCATACTAATAATAAATATCATTCTATCCTAAGTTGTACGTATGCGCAAGCTATTAGCTTTATTAACTAATTTAATTATATCTCGCGACTAGAGCTATAGCTTCTATGACTATCCGCCACTAGATAGATTTAATTAAAATTTAATTAATGTTAACTCCCCTATCTCCTCGATCTTATCTTCCGTTATGACCATATCTCGCCTATTACTTTTGATTACTTTGCAGTTACCTCTAACTATTACGCCAGCCCCCTGCATAATACCTAATTTATTTTATAGGCAGAGGTTTCCAATAATTGTCTTCTAATATAAATATATTAAAGTAATGAGTTTATTACTATATACAAGCGAATAGTGGGTTCATGCTTTAGCCCACTAGAGGTCGACCGTAGAGACATCGATTGTTTTCAAGTTCATTATTCATACGTCTATATCCTCTTCTTCCCATCCTTCGTCCTCCTTTTCGATCGGTGGCATGTAAGTATCGTCACGGCCCTTTGTAATGATACCTATATTTTCGAGAGATATCCCGACGATCCCCTTAGTCTTTCGGATCTTTTTACCGTTGGCGTCATACGAAACCGGCTGTTCGTCGTCCGTAACCTCTTCCTCAAATGAGCGTCGTCATCGTCATCGTCACTATACTCAGGCTCTATTTCATTATCTTCGTCGTCGTAACAGCGGCCCATATCTTCAACGTTGATAGTCTCGGTATGAACACCGTCTAGATTCTACCCCACCACGATATCTTTATCGAAAAGAAGAGGAAACTTGTCATAGTACTCAACGTAGGCTTTCCTGACACTATATACCTTGATTTCGTCCTATTTTTCATGCAGCTCATCGTCACGGCCGGCTATAATTAGACGCTGGGTATTAAACTCTAGGAGGGCTCGTATAGTAATCTCGTTAAAGGCTAGGTCACGGTGTTACTAGGCACGCCGGACCCGGATCTCTTCAGCGCTTTGAGGGCCACCAAATTCCGTGACTATGTTATACCGCATCCATTTTTTGACCGCTATATTAAACTTATTATGGTACCGATGGGTTTTAACGTCACACATATCTTGCGACACGGTAGTCCCGGATCCATATTATTGCGAGACGAACACCTGGGAACGTTATTCGTGTTGGCGGAAGCTTATTTCACGAACGAAGTGATTTATCATGGAGACGCTCGATTTATTTTAGCTAGATACATTTGATCCTTCTTATACTCGTTCTCTCTTGCAGATCATTGATACCGTTTGTTTCTTAGAGGAGCAATACTTTCCTAACGCGGTTAATCATTCCCTATTAGGCAGCTTTTGCCCATCGAGTTAATCCTTCCTCAGCAACTATTGCCTCGTTAAGCAACTGTTGCCTCGTCCGTCCTAGTTACGTGGAGTAGGTTACAACAATTCGCACTAGTCGACTTACTACGTTCTTGTTTGCACCGATTGCATATATGGTCCTGTGTGCTTAAATTGATGCCAGCTTCGTTACAAATCGAGCAAATCCCAACCCTCAGCCGGTCGAGGTTTGTACGAAAATTAAAAAGAATATCCTTCCATTTTTTAGTGTGCAGTATATTTGGTGGGACGATAGAAGCGGTGTTAGGCGCTTCCTCTGGAGGATCTGGTACAGGACGCTCCTATATAATAGATTAGCAAGAATAACTTGAATGTGACGATGCAATCGTTACTTACCCCATTGGTTACTGTTTTCCCCCGAGCTCTTTTATTTTGAAAATATCGAACGCTGGCGGTCTTCTGAGCATCAAGGTACTTGATACATGTTTTGAATCGATTGCCTGCTTTTGAGTATCGAAAGGGAACGGGACCATACTTCCTATAACATTTAATGCAAGTATACTCCTCCATATTGCTCGCGGTATCCATTATACAAAGAAATGGCAAAATAGAAATCTGGGACGATGGGAAAAAGAGGCCTCAATATCAACTGAAAGGCAGATCATCAATTTGTTTACATTGAAAGTACCGTTTAGGCTAGTCCGGGACCATTATAGGGGTCCACTGCCTCGTGTATGTAGGTCTGCCTTATTATTATCGTACCGTCTAAGGTCCGAGCGTGAGTGGTTCTTCGGTAGCTGGCTAAACAGTCGTTGCAGAGCGTGCCATATGGTGGCTAGCTTGGCTTTAGCGTCCGTGCTATATCATTTTCATCGTGCATCCTCTCTAGATCCTACTACAGTAGCAAGATTGTGACAATCTCCACCCACCTACCCACCAATTACCGCCAATAGCAGCAACACTACACGAATCAGGATGTGACGATGGCGCGAGCCTGACGGCCTGCGCCTTCGCCAGCGCGTCGTCTACGGCTACATTGCTGGTGATAGCCTCATTGTGATGATGGGACTTTTAAGGCATTTGCGGGGGAGACCCCCGCAGACCCCCCTCTCCCCGCCGCGCGGTATCCCGTGACTATAATTTTGTAAAGTGGCAAAAAAAGCAAGTGCTAAATTATGGTCCTGATACTAAGTATCGACGTATGGTCGAATTACTCAGCTAAGTACCTTTCTTGCAAATATATCTATAGACTCGACTCGGATTTAAGAGGCTATAGATCTAAAGGCTTAAGAGGAGCTATTACCTCTACCTTTTCGTCAAATAGTAAGCCTTCCGGCACCCTAAAACCAGGCAGCGGTCGAACGGTCGATAAAGCGAGTAACATTAACTAAGAAGTATAAAATTTCAGAACACTTATACGTTCTTTAGTATATTCGACCGAGTAACTATAAAACTCCATAGTGATTGCAAGAAGAATATTATTTAAGATACTCTCTACCTACTCGTAATATATCTTAGTTGTTAGACTTTTTTGAGGTTGCGAACGCGTGAATGTAGTGAATTGTAATTTTCTAAGTTACATGCCAGGCTTTTTGCCTGGTAGCTATTATTTACGTTCTGAACGATGGAGAACAAAGAAATGCGGTGAACAAACAGATCTGTGATTACATAAGCGGCTCTGGGAAACCATTGAGGCGACGTTCAACATTAGTAATAAGGCCAATAATCTCGATATTTATTAAGAGTTTTACAAAAGTCCTTCTAATACCCCCGAACTTAAGATAAAGGCCCGTTACAAGCTCCGCCTTAGCCTAAATCGCAGTTAATCTTAGGTTTTTCTCTTATATAGTTACTAACTTAGTAAGATATAGAAGCTCTAGTTAACGAAGTTTCGATAGCTTTTTTTTTAATACCTTAACCGTAGTATAATCGGCTCTTAAGATGTATTTAACTTTATTTTAGAAACTCGTTCCAACGTTCGATAAAGCGTTTTCGGAGAATTAGTAGCGTTCTTTATATCTAAATATCTATATTATTAGTCTACATAGTATTAGGCGGTCTTTTAGAAGTTTAGGGCTACTAGTTGAATTTTCGCCTAGGAGAAGATCCAAATTGCGTTAAGTCTAATAAGGGTTTTCTAGTACTATATTACGACTTAAAGTATTAATAATAGCGTACGTATTTCTTCCGTTCGTATTTCTTAATAAAGAAATCGATCTACCTTAAGAAATACGAATTTTTTTTAAAAGAATACGGTACTTATCCAGTCGCTTAGAAGGCTCTTGATTAATTATACTAGAATTAATTATTATCCTAATTTCGCAGCTATTTAGGGAATCTGATAGCGGCTCTAAGAGTTCGTAGAAAAGTTAAAGATATTATTTATCCGCCGAAGATACTAAACCTTCTAAATATGTAATAATTTTATCTAAGAGTTTTCTTTGGTCCGTAGGAACCTTAGCAGCTATTATTTCTTTATGTGATGATTTTATCCCTAGAGTATCTACCTATTTTAAAACTTATGGGAAATTTAAGCAGATTTCTCATAAAAGGCAGGCGGCCATTTTTAGCCTACATGTAGTAATAAAAGAGCAGGTAGGCTAAATTCGAGAAAGCTATATTAAGTCGAGTGGTATGAATGTGGCCACCCCCTAGTTGTGGCCACCACTATCGCGAATAATGAAATTATATATTATTAACAATAGTTCTGTCAGTCTGAGGGTTATAAATACAAAAAATATATGAATTTATTTGATTTTACTGTCTATATTGCTTCTGTACCCTGAATATTTTATTATTTTGGGCTATATATGGCTTGATTGTTATAAAAGTATCTTATTTTTAATAACTAAAATGTCATCTTTTTCGTTAGATATTATTTTGTTTATTACTATTATAGTAAATTTGGGCTTGTATTTTTATTACAAAGCTATTTCTATTAGAATAATAAATTGTTTATTCAGATTTTATTATATTTTTCATTTTTTTATTAGTTAAATTGTTTTTAATTTAATTTGCAAGTTTTGTATTTCTTATTATAGCATAATATTTTTAACTATATATTTATTAAAATTTTTACCAATTTTACAAACTGCCAATTGCATAAAAGGATTTTAAACAAATAATTTAAACATATAATTAATATCTAGACTTTTTATTAAAATAATAATATCATTACTTTATTTTAAAGAAGGTGTATATAGTTACTGAGCTACTATCTAGTAATTTTATAATATTTTATTATAATTATAGGAATAAAGCCCAGTTACTCTCTATCCTATAGTTATATTTTTTTTTATAAAATTAGTTATATATATTTTAGTATAGAATTTAAAAAATAATATTTTATTTATTTAAATAGTATCTGTTAAAGTAACAAAATCTCCAAATTACTATTTATATATTATTTTTAATATTGAAAAACATCTCAAATCCAAAGGCTGGGTGATATAAGAAATATAAACAAGCAAAAACAAAAAATATATATTATTAAAATAGTATTTAAATATAAATTTATTTATTATATATAAGTTATAACTGTCAATTATTAGTAATTATATTATAAACATGTTACTAATATTAATTTTTAACAAAAATATTTTGACTAATTATTTTAAAGTAATAGCATTGCTAATTTAATTATTTTTTAAAAATATTATATGCTAATTAGGTTACTATTCTAATATTTAAATTTAAAACTACTAATCCTAAATAAACTTTGCTTTTAAAAATCATTAGTGGATTAAGAACATAGCTTAAAATAGAAATACACTCTATAAACAATATCTAAAAATACAATTAATTTATTTTTATAAATACTTAATATTTTTAATAATTAGAATTTTTAATAATAAGGTTATTTATACTTATTTTAGTTATTATATTACTTTCATCTATATTATACTATTGTTTTGAGTAAATCCAAGATACTATCTTATAAAGGTCAAAAAATTTATTAATATTAGCCAAATTAATATAATTAATATATTATTAGTTTATATAATAACCAAATTTAATTTTAATATATAAATAATAATGAATAAAATTAATAATTTATTATTTACCTAATAAAATACTATTATTTTATTTTATAAAAACATTAGT
This sequence comes from Dactylellina drechsleri, assembly GCA_036971345.1. NCBI lineage: Eukaryota > Fungi > Ascomycota > Orbiliomycetes > Orbiliales > Orbiliaceae > Dactylellina > Dactylellina drechsleri. Next base: position 19,357 of record JAJTUB010000114.1, on the reverse strand, counting down.
TATGATATTACATAGTTAAGTATATATAAGAGCATAATTAAAAACTTTTTAATATAAAATTTATTTTATAAGCTTTTTTTTTTATATCTTAAAAAGTTGCTATTAATTTTTATATGTAATATTATATAGCTGTTAGGAGGCAAGCTGGTTTTAAAGAGTAATCTGAGGTATCCTATAAGTAGTGGCAGTAGTATAAAAAGAGTTATTATTTTAAACAGTACTTATCATAGTAGTTATATCAATTTTATTATATTGTCTTTTGGGTATTATAATAATGGATTTGTTAACGAAAACAGGCTTAATTGGCTAGATACTGTGGTTATACGGATGAAAAACAAAAAAAAGCGTGCTCGCGTTAAGTGAGATTTCGCGAAAAAAAATGGGTGGCCACAACTAGAGGGTGGCCACATTCATACCACTCGACTTACCCCGAATATATAGATATAGACGTTATATAAAGATAACATAAGCGAGAAGCATAATTCTATTATATAGCGTAGGAATATCAGTCCCAGCTAGGTTCGAACTATTCTGGATACAAAAAGCAAGATCGCGAATAGATATAAGTAAATAGGGCTAGAAGCTCGCGTTAAAGACTAGCGAATCTTCGACTTTGGAATAGCTACGATAGATAGTAAATTAGTAATATACCGTATTAAATGTATAGCCTACTAAGTTTTACAGATAGTTGAAGCTTAAAAAATCCAATAAAATAAAAGAAATATTCTCTATAAACGTAGATACTAGCCTCGAAACGAAAGCCGAACTTATTCCGGGCGTGCATTACTACCCGGTACTTAAGCCTCTAGCGACAAACTATAGCAAAAATTTTCACTAACTTTCTTTAGCTTTATAGCTCTTTTACGGACATAATCTATAGGGTATCAACGTCCTACAAAAGAAGACTAATTAAGAATAATAAGAGGTTCCTACGTTCAGGAAAGTTTCCGCCATATCTAGAGTGTGAATACCACAATTCTAGCAAGAATTCGCAGATTCGAACGAGAGAAAGGCAGAATCTAGGTATACGGCTAAAGGTTCTTCTTTACGATAACGAGTATCTTGATAGCGATATCTACACTACTATAGCAAGTGCAAAACGGAAATACTAGGGTCGAAGGATAGTAGACTTGTTGCTAGTAGTTGGCACTAGTCTCCCAAGTGAGGTACACTATTTGAAGGCGACAATTACTCGCTTAATTGAATGCTCAAATTGTACGATTTATGTAGATCCATCACTAAAATAAACAAATCACTGGCACTTTGATCACATATTAGAAATGACAGGAGATGATTTAGCTGAGCTACTTGGATACCAAATGTTAGTGCAATCAAACGAAGCTATCATGTAGGCTTATCGCACGGTCTTTCCTACCCATTCGTTACCAATAGCGAATAAGACTATTTTGTCGATACCTTAATACGTTCGATATATAGTAATGATAGACCTTTCGGTAGAAAGGCTTTCGTCGGGGAGCAATTCGAATGATAATTACAGGTGTTGTACTACATAATTTCTGTTTAGGAAACCCGTGGGATGGTTGAACCCGAACATATAATAAGACTGCTGAAGATATAGGTATTACAGTAAAGAGCTGGAGAAATACGCTACGGTTACAGCTGGTAGAGTAAGCTCGCGCTATCTAGTCAGCTCGTTTGAGCTGTAGGATCTTAAGCTCGAGCTCTTACGTTTTTAAAATATAGCAGCTCTCTCTACGCTCCAGTATAGTGAGGACGGCACGGTACGCTCGGGAACCAGTTAAAAACAATATATAAAAGAAAGAGGGGGGCCATAGCGACAAGGTCAGTTTTAACCAACTGCGTTATGCAGCCCACCAGCTGTCAAAATGCGCGGGGAAAGTGGGTGTGTCTTTTTCGCGAATTCCTGGCAATGCTAAATATACCTTTCAAGAAGGCTAAATTTGGTGTTTTGATCGGGTGCCAAGAAAAGACAGTCGCCATTGTTTCGTGTAATATAGCGGGCGGACGGTGAGATTCATCTCGGGCGGTGGAGAAATTGCCTGGTCTGGGGATATCAATACGCGAAACGGCCCCTCGACCAGGATAGGAGACTGTCTTTCGACTCTCTCGGCCCCCCCAGGACACACAGTGGTATGACGAAATTCGACTCTACACGGGAGGTCTAACCGATAGCGAGCTTACAAATGGTGTCAGAATCAAAGTCGCGACCTAGGATGTCGGTGACCTTGGCGGTGTTCGCCGTAAAGTTCTACAAGATAGCATTCGTCACTATCTCTCCACCAGCGGCATATTTAAGGGGAATGTCAAAATCGGTCAAGAAAGTAATAAAACGAAATTTGAAGGGCTCTACCAAGTCTCCAATCCTCCCAGCATAGAGGTTGATCCTCTCGATCAGGATTTAATTCGCGGTTTTAGCAGGATTCTTTTCCATTTCTGGTTACGAGAACCTACTATCGCATGGCCGGCGAATCTGGACCCGATTATTCTTCCGTTAGCTCTTATAATAGATGATATCGCTAATGATATTTGTCTATACCTCACCGCTAGTGATGTTCAAAACTTGAACCCCTTCCCCGCTCGACTCTTCTCAATGCTCGACTCTGTTACTCGGCTCCGCGAAAGAAGGTTGCAATTAGTTGCTACCAGTATTAGGTTCGCGCTGGTAGACCTCCGTATTACTTAATTGCGGATACTATTGGCCGAAATGGCAGCCGCCGTCGATCTTGAAGAAGATTAAGGTTATGTTAAACTTAAACGTAATATTGATTCCGACCCGTTGGGTGCTGGTTACTTAGAAGACGTTCGTAGATGGGCTTGGTCTAATTTCGCTGTCGGCTACCGAACCATCTTTCTCTCGAGTTTTGTAGATGGATTGATTGTAGAACATGGCGAAATAGTTAATGCAGCCGTTGATAGAGTCTCCGCTGTCGTTGTAATGTATCGTTATGCGAAACAACAGAATATAGATCTTACCAGCAGAATGATTGTTGATTGTTTAGATGCGCATACCTTTAGCGAAGAAGAAGCCAGGACGTTCGACTTACTAAAAGTCTGGATACAACAAACCCCGAAACTATATTTGAGGCACTTTCTCAAATATATTAGGTACATCATACGAACAGTTCCTTAATATTCGCATTGAAGTTGAGTTCTCTTCTCGACGAATTTTCCCAACAGAAGACGATCTTAAAATCTGTTTCTGGTCTTGTTTCTCCAGGGTGACGCTTTATCCTTAGGCAGCCGATCCAACAGACCAGGATTTTATGGATTTGTTAGCAAGTTTTTTTGCACCTACGAACGAGAATATACTGGGGATTAATTCCATTGTAACTTGCCTTTTTCAGCTCTACTCCACCCTAGTCTATAAGTAACTATTTGAATAAGTTAGCAAGGCCTCATAGAAAGGCACTTAAATAGAAATAAAATTACTATATCTCCGAAGTTCTAGCTTGTACCGCTATATCGAGCTGGTAACGTGAACCCGGCGTTCTCCAACTTGGCAACTTGGCGGCAGATTTGTGATTTCTTCGATCTAGCTTGGGCTCAAACCGAAACGCAACTAGATCTGGCAGAAATTGAATGACCCCTTGGTGTCGGTCCGGCACTAGTTATAAATGGTGGAGAAGGCAGGATCTTCAAGTTGGAAGCTCATTGTGCTGTTGTTGTTGTAGATTTTCTCGCGTTGTGGCGCTGAGGCTTGAACATTTTTTTATTGTGGCTGGAGAATTTTTGATTACGTGTGTACAACAAAATTATACACACGGTTTTTGCCGGTTTGGAACGTAATACTTCCTATTTCAGATGCAAGGATCGAAGGGGCAATTATGGGTTTGGAGCCATGGTTGTCGCTGGGGTTGAGAATTGTTGCCTGGTGAACTCTTCTACGTCAGAGACTAACGTATTATTGCTAGAAGTGAGACACCGGCAGAAGTAAGACACAACAAACAAGCTAGATTTTTGTATAAACTTCACCACACATTTTCAATCATCTGTATCGTTATTATATAAATAACTTTCACTGTTGTTACTATTATTATTACTACTACTATTACTGGTCTCAATACCACTATTACAACAACATCTATCAATATAACACATGTAATAATTATTAAGATTACATCACCAAAAACCATAATTTAATTTACTATTAAATACATCTAATTTTAACAAAATATATATTAACCTTATATTTAATAATTCATTTTAATTTGTTAACATTAACTGGATTGGTTTATAAAGTGGATGTATGGAAAGTTGACTAGTAGTTTTAGATAGTAGTTTTTAAAACTGTTCAAATTAATAGTGTTTTGAGTGTATTCTTAAGTGATAAATAGCTGGTTGGAATTGATGTGTTTTTTGCTGGTGAAATATATGTTGTTGTTTTTGCTGCTTTACTTCCCACCATGTTTCACTTCTGGGGTGAATACGTTATATCGGCAATTTCATCGTCTTAAAAGGAAATAACAAAACGAAAATTCTTTCTCACCGAGCATCACACCAACCACCCAACATGCCAAGAAGATCTAGGAAAAGGCGAAAGGGCAAAGCCCCTAAATCTGCTGTCTCCAGCAATAAGGATTCCACCGAACTCTCACCAGAGCATCCGAGAATATTAGAGCATCCAGCCAAAATGCAGGAAGGCAAAGCTCCTGAGCTGGATACAGCTGCAACTTCGACGCCGGGTCCTCCTATATCAGGTCCCTCTGACTTTGATAATGAGGATTACAACGAACGCTCTAGTGAGCGCACCGCACTCCTAATAAAGATTAAAGAAATAATTGGCAACTCTACTGTTCCGCCCGCATTCTGGGCTTGCTGTCAGCTCGCCGATGTTACCCGCTTGCAAGATATGGTCGATATGGCCAACTTCAACCGGTCTGCTATTAATATCTTCCAGCCGACCGCCTGCATTATACCGGTAAAATGTAAGTTAATAGGCTTAATCGAAGTAGTATTTACTTTCAAATATGCTTATTATTTGTAGGGACTCAGCGATTTCGGAATCCGCTACTAAAGTCAGAAAACGCTTCAGTAGTAGCTTCAGAGGATTCAAAGAAGCGCAAACTAGATTCTGGTACATCATCTTTCAGAGTACAGCGGTCGGCGAAGGAGGTTAATAAAGTGAGTACTATAGTCCCCTAGCCCTCAGGATTCTTGGAACTAATAATATGCAGTGTAAAGAGCGGGATAATAATGCGTGCGTCCTGACGGGTATGCCCTTTCCTAAAGCGGCACATATATTCCCCTATAGTATGCTCAGTCCAAGCCCAAAACAAAATTGGACTCAACACAACACATCTGATACGATTCCCGATTTCTGGGATACCTTACGCCTTTTCTGGAAGGAAGATCGGGTTAACAGGTGGAAAAGAGCGATCTTTCCGGATGCTGATAGTCCTGATATTGGTGTTGACCGATGCTTTAATCTCTTATCTCTCACGGACAGCGCGCATAACATTTGGAATAGGGGATGTTTCGCACTTAAGCCACTGGAGCTTTCGGATGATCGCAAGAGACTTACCGTTCAATTCTTCTGGCAAACGCTTGGTAAACATAAAATTGATGACGGGGTTGATTTGCTTATGGAGCCTAAATCATCCAGGGACCTGGAGAAAGTCGGGTACGAATCATTATCGTATGTTTTATATCGAATTCCTGAATCTCGTCTTATTCGTTCTGGGGATATTCTCACTCTCACTACAAAGGACCCCGAAAACCTACCGTTACCGAGCATAGACCTTCTACAGATGCAATGGGTTCTCCAACGCCTGGTAGGAATGTGCGATGCTGCGGAATGGTCAAGCTTAGAGGACGACGAAGATGATGATGGTAGTGTCGATAATTACGAGACTATTGTGGATTATTCCAACATCTCGAAAAGAGTCCGTGAGTGGCTTGATGCTGGGGAGGCTTCTGGTACGACGCCGATGTCAATGTCGACACTGGATACCCTCCCCATTGACTGCCATTGATGGATGCTCGTGTACTGTTGGAATTTATTCTTTTTCTCTGTAGCTAAATATTAATCAAAACAAACTTGCGGATATCAATAGTAATATGAATATAACTATCATACTTAGAATATACTAAGTAGTAATATCGGCGTTTCTTAGAGTCCTCGGAATTATGGTTCGACTTCCAGTTGAAGTTATAATAAGCACTACTAGTATGCTAGTGAGAGGGAATTATTAATAGTACTTCAGTTACTAAAGAAGAAACAAGAAGAAATAGGAAGTATCGATCGAAGAGAACTTGTTCTGTTTGCATAGTACGGAAACAAGGTGACTTTATCCAAGACACATTTTGTGTGGTAACATTTGCTGCATACATGTGAAACTATATGTTACCTATAGGAATTCTACTAAAAAAGTCAAACTGCTTGTCAGGCCGCCTTTCCAGATAATAGGGTCCTATTTCCGATTCCTATCCCTCTTCCTCTTCGGCCTGATACACGTCCATTCACACTGTATAGTCACATTACCGTTTGTCCGTTTGTGCCATGATAATTTTCTGTGTCTCGAGTCGCGGCAATGGTCGAGACAGGTCAATACAAACTGTCATCACAATCAAGAACCGAATCCAACAGAGTTTAAAAACTTTATATTACTTAGAGAATACATCGACTAAGATAATACTATTTTACGCTATATACGGTTAGCACCTACGATCTATTTAGCTATTAATATAGGAGAAGTATATAGCTAGAAACGACTTTATTGATAAGCTAGAGGAGGTACGTGAGAGGCTACTTTCAACTCTTAAAGAAACTAAAGAGCACATGAGAGAGTATTATAATAAGAAGCGAGAGTAATAGCTGGGTTTTATAATAGGAAATAAGGTTCTTTTAAATACTAAGAATATCGCAACACTACGGCCTTCTAAGAAGCTAGATTATCGGATAAGAAGAATATAAACTATCATTAAGAAAGTCGGACCTCGAGTATTCAAATTAGATCTAAAGAGCTATAAAAGTCAAAAGCATGATGTTTTCCTAGTAGGCTTGCTAGAACCTTATTATAAGAGTATTATCCTTGGTAGAAAAGAGCTATTACTACTACTAGTTAATAATAAAAGTAATAAATACGATCTTAAGGATATCCTCGATAGTAAAGTCGAGAACTGAGGAGTCCTTTATTTAGTCTAGTAGGCAAATTATAGTCCTGATAAGACGAGCTAAGAACCAGAGGAGAACATAGTATCTAAGTTTGCAAAGAATAAGGTAAAAGAATTCCACTGAAAATATCCTAAGAAGCCTAAGGCTCCTGGGTACAAGCTATAGATAGATACTAAAAGTCAGGCCGGGTCTAATATTTGGTCCATGCTCACCTGCAGCTAGATAGAGGCTATTCTTAAGGATAAGAATATAGAAGGAGGGAGTACTATCACGGGGTTAGCATTATCTCTCTAGAGCGTGCTGAGTGTGGTAATACGCTATATATCTGTGTAGTATACTAGAGCCGTCTATATTGACGTCTGTATTACACACCATAGCCGTCTGTATGGACGTCAGTGCGAAGTGTCGTATGTATCTATATTACACACCATACTAGTAGCCGTCTGAGTAGACGTCTATATTGTATACCTTAGCCGTCTGTGTAGACGTCTGAGTGGCATACCAATGCTCATGTTAGAGTATTGAAACTGATGGTCACACAAGAAGTATAACACCAGCGTTTGGCTAGCAGTTAGCCACGGCTGGTAAGAAGGCACGAGAGTTAGGAGACGTCTCAGCTAGCCTATAGTAGATAGCACTGTTGTAGATTAGGGTTGTAATTCCTATTCTATATGTTAGGTTGTCCAAATTGTAGAGAGCAGCAGCTGCCGGTAGTAGGCTCCTGTCCATAAGTAGGCCGGTCGCCCGCCCTCGAGGATGGATAGACTTCAGTAGTCAAGCAGATCCGCCTCGTGGAAGTAACACCTAGTTTGTTCTAAGTCCTAGAACCGTGACTATTACTTGAGTCTGCTAGCAACAAGGCTTGCTAGCACGACTTGCATTAGGTCATCCAGCCTACGGCACGAGCCCAAGGCGGCCACCCGTAACAGTTATTATTACAGACTCACCTACGATTATATCTACTAGTAGTACCGATTCTACTATAGAAACGGTTATCAATTACCCTTTCGCACACAAATACATTTATTAATCGACAAGTAATATATCCTAATCAGGCTTAGGTATTATTACAAAGTATTAGAAATTTAACTAAGATTTTAGCACGATGCGTAAAATCCGCTTAGTAGACTATTTATTTCTTATTATATTGCTTACTAATACAAGCGTAAATTTCGTCGGTGCTACTCTTTACTCCATATATATATGTTTCATAACTCTTTTCTCGATTATATTATTTTATAGCCGAAATCATAGCCGCTATCATAGCTGATATCATAGGGTCCGTAGCGTGATGATCATAAGGTTGTTAGTCAGGTCAACCCGAACTGGCATCGCTAATCTTATTTAAAAATAGTCGGCTCACTATAGTATGTCTAATTCTGCGTATACCGTCGGCTGGATCTGCGCCATAACTACCGAGTACATCGCTGCACAGGTGTTTCTTGATGAAAAGCACGAAGGACTGGAATGCGTATCTCCCAATGATAATAACAATTACACACTTGGCAAAATTAGCAATCACAATATCGTTATTGCCGTCTTACCTGACAGTGAATACGGTATATCGTCTGCTACAGCTGTTGCAAATAAAGCGATGCCAAGACCCGCTCCATAACAATTATCTAGAAAGAAAAGACGTCAACGACCTCGTTTGGGATCATTGGTCCAGCAGCAAATACGAGAAAACTAGGAGGATTCCTGGAAAAAATGCTACAAACACTCGATCACCCATTCTTCATCGTTATTGATGGCCTAGATAAGTACGACAGAGCATCGCGAATGGCTCTTCTGAAACTGTTCAGAACTTTGTCGCAGATGAGTAGGCAGCTTAAAATTGTGCTTTCTTCGCGTCCTGACGAGGAGATTGATATCGGCGCCGACGCTCATAGAGATGCCGCCATCGTTCGATTTACATTGCAGCTTGCTTTCGAGCCAATGACTTGGCTGGCGCTGGATCTACCAGATCTGCTTGATCTGCTTGATCTACTATTGTTGGAAATATTGACGATAGACAAACCCATGGTCACGTGATAAGCCTCGTGGCAACTACGCGACGTCTCATCCCTTTTCGTGTTTCATTCATATGAGATCTTGCATGTATATAAGGAGGCTTTTGTCTTATGACTTTAGCGATAAGGTGGAGAAGAGAATTAATTTTATTCTGTGTGCCATTTCAATTCGAGTTTTCAACAACTATATCTACTAAGCCTGCTGGACTTGCTGGCGCGGTGTTTACAGAGGCATCCACATCAAAAAAAAGCATCGGTATCATCATCTGATAATACAATAGCAGGCGATTGAACTGGGGTCAGGAAGGCTTTCTTCTTTGCTGCTACGGCGTTCTTTCTTGCCTGCTTTTAGGCAGAAGTGGAGGCTAGCTTGGCCGCTACTTCCTTCTGCTTCGCTGATTTGACGACACGAGCAGAAGGTCGGCGAACTCGTCTACTTGAGGTGCGGGCAGGCGGCATTGATGGTTGATTGGCCTTTTCTGGCAATAAGTGAGCATTTTTGGTTGTCGATGGCGATGGGCTTCAAACAAAAGTATACCGCCAAGACTTTCCCTAGGAACCTGCAACTCACTGTAGAACTACAACATGACATCATAATACAACACAAATATAACGATGAGCTCGAGGTGGGCATACCACAACCAAATGGTTGCCCTCACACTTAGGTGGCAAAATATTAAATTTATTAGTATATATAAGAAAGTTTAATATGAAAAAGGATTGATCGTTAGCTAGGTAGCATCAGTAATACAGCACCCTTAATTTATAAAAGGCCCCGAATTCAAATCTACCCTTTTTAAAAATGGACTTCAATAAATAGAATGTTACCAGAATCGCGAAAGAAAGCAGCCCTGCGATTAATAGGAAGCCAAAGGAGCCTTTCTCCTTGTCGAATTACTTATTTATCTTTTATACCACTAACTGCATGCTGGTCTAACTGGTAAGACATATAGGTAGCTGCATTACCAGCAGAAAAAATCTGTAGAGTTATACCAGTGCCCGCATCCCATAGCCTGACAGTCTTGTCGCTAGATGCTGACGCCAGAACCTTGCTGTCAGGAGAGAATGCTACAGCCCAGACAGTATCTATATGCCCTTCTAGCGTCTGTAACAGCGCATCCCAGTCGCTTTGAACTTTAAAGAGTTTAGATATCCAGTGGATCAACCTTTCTAGATTAAACATCTTCCTAACAATACTTCTTTCTAGGGTAAAAATGATAGCTGACAAGTATGTTTATAAAGGCGCCTTATTAATTATATATTGGCTTTGAAGTACGAAATGCTTTATATCATAAGTAAACTCGGATATATATTTACCTTTTTTAGTCTAAATAAAAGCATTCGTAAGCTCCTTTGAAGAGATACAAATATATTATAGTAAACTTACATTTATAATTGAGCCTAAGGTATTAACCATGTTAATAACTTCAGCCATATTACCTAAAAGACTCATTGTGTTACACGATAAGTTATTGGTTAGGGAAGCGAGCCAATGCGGGTACGCTAGCCACCTACAATACAATAGCAGTTTCGACGATATTAAATATTAATTATTATTAAATACAATTATAATAGAGTGAAAATAATGAAATTAACGACAAAATTTAACAATTATGGGGCCGTAAAGTCCTCCGGCGTATTACTTATTTATCCTAATATACTTGCTACTTACGGGAATCGTATTTCGAACGTGATGGGCGAGCTAGGATATATTTTAACTTAGTGAGTTACTCCGCGAGAAATTTCTTTAGTTTATTATTTTCCTTTTATAATTTAGTAGCTTTCTTATTCTTTAGAACTTTTATTAACTCTTATCTAATATTATCGTCTATTACTCTAGTCTTAGATAATATCTTATTATTACTTATTTTACTTTTAGTATTTCTTTTTATCTCTAATTTAGTACGTAAGTTTTTTTCGATGAAGTATCATTACCTGTATCCATTATTATTATAATAATTTAATAATATTTAATAAGGTTACAAATATACTAATTTATAATAGTACAAATTAGTATATATATAAAATATATAAATAAATATAAACTTACTACTTATAAAAAAGAATCTGGTAATTATAAATAAAAAATATTTTAATAAATTATAAACAAGCTATTTTTTTTATAATTAAAAATACTAAAATATTATAAACTTATTATAATTTAAAAAAGTAATTTTATTTTATTATAAAACTTATATATTATTCTTAACTTTATCAATCATATTCATTTGCAATTTTATCACGCTAAATCTATAAGATGATTAAGAAGTTATTTATAATAAAGTTTTAAAATTAATATTTATTTATTTTAAGTCTAAAACATTGGTTTTAATTTTTAAAAAATATATCTGTCAGGCCGCGTTAGCTGATATCACGTATATATACGGTATATGGCAACTAGACGCCGAAGTCTAGTTATCTTGCTTTTAGTCCAGTACGTGTGGCCATAGTACGTCCTGACAATATCCGATTTTATAATATTAATATAGAAATCATAGTTTGATTTGTAAGTTTTAGTTACATTATTAACACATTTAATAAATTATTTATTTGCTTATTATTTATTAAAATTATTAGCTATTTATTTAAAAATCCACTGTATAAATTATATAATTAAAATTCTTAATAATTATATTATAATTTTTAATAGCATACTAGGCAAATATAATAATTATTTTTAAAAAATAATTTAACTAGCTTTCAGTATTTAAAAAAGAAATTCTAATTAATATAATATGTAGTGCAAAAAGGAAATAGAGAAGGAAAGGCAATAAAAAAATAACAAAAAACCAAAAAAAAAAGAAAACCAAAAAAAATATATAGTAAATTTAATTTTTATTACTATTATTACATTACTCTTATAACCTTTACCTTGCTAAAATTATGGCCGGAAATTCGCATAAATTGTAGTATAATACAGAGACATAGATATTATTATCAAATATTATAATTATCATAAAATTTGAGAGCCAAAATTTTTAAAATAAATTTTTAATTCTTAATTTTTTAAACTTTTTATTATACTATTCATTATTAGTATATCTAATCGCAACAAACTCCAAGACATTTCTAATTTGAAAATAAATATAGTAGTAATATTATCTTTTTTTCAAAATTAATACTTAATAAATTATTCTATTATTTTTTAAATTATTAATAATATTATTTTATTAATAGTTTATTTAATTTTTATTATATTTGATTAACTTAAATATTCTACATATAAAAAAATACTAATTAATAAAATTATGAAATATATAAAAAATTATCTTAAAATTTTAAAAAATCTAAATATTTATAACTAAAAATAAAAAAATAACGTTATATTAATATTCTAATAATTTACCGAATGAATTTTAATTTTTTAATATTAATATATATATAAATCTATTGCTTATAAAAATATATTAATAAATTATCAAAAAAATTTGATTTCAAAAATAAAAGCATTTCGAATTAAACCAATATTAATCTAATTTTCCAAAACTCATCAGATTAACAAAATTATAATCCTCAATAATCAACTGTTATTTTCATTCCTATTCTTATTTCCAGATAGAAACAAAATCATAAAAATTATAAAAATAATTATAATAAAAAAACTTAATAATTATATATACCTACTATCAAATCTATATCCCAGATATTATAATTATTCTATATATTAAAAAATATACTATATTATTTTTATATCCCTATTCTTTTTTCTGATATCAAAAATAAAAATAATTGAGTTTCTTAACTATTAAATATGTTAATATTATTAATATTATAATAAAAAATTATTATAAATTAAATAATTTATTAAATATTATATTATTAAAAAAAAATTTACCTTAATCTTACCATTTAAAATATTACAAAAACTATATTTAAGTTTAATATTATGAATTTAAGAAAATCTATTATATATTATTATTTATATTATTTAATAAACTTAAAATCTTACTCTTAAATATTAATATAATATTTTATTATTTATCCAAAAATAATTTATATAAATAGTTCTTTTTATAAAATTCGCTTAATTTTACAACAGCATATATTTATATAAATTCAAATATATATATCACAAAAGTTAAACTTTTTTTTAAACAAATATTAACTTTAAATTTAAAGGCCAAATTTAATAACAATATATCACTATTTTTATAAATTATGAAAGAAGACAGGATATTAAACCAAGAAATATATTTAAAAAATGATACCACAAACTTTATTTTCATCAATAAAAATAATAGTAAAATTATAACTATAATAATAATTATTAAAAAGTTAAATCTAGATATTAATAAATTAAAGTTTTAAGGTTTCAAATACTAAAATATTAAATTAGAAAATTAAAAAGTTAAAAATAATAAATAAATCCAAAGAAATTGTTAATTTTATTTTCTATAAAAATTAAATATAATAGATATAAGGTATTAAAATAATACCAACTTCTATTATAAATTTCTAGAATAAGTAAATATATATATTCAAATTGTTATTTAAGTTGTTGCTTGATTTCTAATTACATAATAACAAAATTACAAATATTAAATAAATATATAATTTATATGGAGAAGGATATAAGCTTGTGAACTGGACAAAGGAAATAACTTGTGAATTGGATAACAGAGATAACTCGTGAACCGGACATTTTTATTTTTGTTCTAGATTGTGTTGTTCTTGTTGTGTTTCTTTGATCCATAGGATTGCGTGAATGTTTCCCATTATCATATGTAGGGCCCTGCCAGCGTCTATGATTTCTTATTGTAATTTATTATATTATTTAAGTTTTGTTACATTTTCATTACAAAATTATGCACCACGCCGGTCCAATGATATATGAAAACTTAAGTGTATAAGTAGTATAACTATAAAAAGCTTTATATAAAAATCTTTATTAATTAATATATTGACAACTTATAGCAATCAACAACAAGATCTTAGTATTTTTTATGTTTGATATAATAAATCTTAATCCTAATTGTTCTATTTGTAAAGTATATAATAGGCATTTTGCTATTTTTTATATATTAAGATAACATATTTTTTATATCATTTATTTTACAATTATAATGAAGAGAAAGATAACTAGAGTTCGACATGGGGCGGGTTGGGTCGGTTTTCGGTGTTGAGAAACCACCCACGGGTTGGTTTTTTTTTTTTAAGAAAACCAAAAACTGACCCAAAAACCGTCGAAATTATAAAAAACCGCCCCGCCAAAAAACCATTTACTAAAAATAGTAACAAATTTACTAAAAATAGTAATAAATTACTAAAAATAGTAATAAATTACTAAAAATAGTTAAAATTACGGTTTTTAATTAAATTTATAACCCAAAAAAACCATTAAAAAAAAAAAAACCACCCAGCGGTTCCCCATGACCCCCCTAAAACCGAATCAACCCGCTGGTTTCTGGGTTAAAACCGACCCATATCGAACTCTAAAGATAACTATTAATTAAATATATAAATTAAATAATAAAATAAAATAAACTCTTATTATCAAAATGATTAATTCCAAGGTTAAATTTTTGAAGAAATTTGTATTTATAAACAATTTTAAAGGTCATATAAAATTTTTCATATATATTATTAAAATATTTGATTTAGAAAAACTATATTAATTTAATAAAAGTCAAAGAACATAAAAATAATAATAAATTTAAAAAATTCCAGAAAATATATTTTATATTTAATTTCTTAAAAACTGTGATGTATTACTACAAAAATTTTATTACTATAATATTTAGTAATTTTGGGCTAATAGATCTGAATGATCGAATAATTTTAATACTACTTTTTTTACTTTTTTTGGCTAGTGATTATATATTTTACTATGAAAAACCTTTTTATTTTTTAGTATTATTTAAAATTATTTTAAATTATTCTAGAACTTTGTTAAACTCTGTGCAAAGTTTTATAAATAATAAATAAAAAGATTGATTTAGTAGTAAATTATAATAATGTAAATAATTAATTAATACTTGTTAGTTTTATTAGTATCTTGTTTACTATTTGAGTAATACTAGCAGCAGTGACTGCATTCATCAGTTATTAAACAGGCATTAAAATAAAGTTTTTTGGTAATATGATGTTGACTAAGTACTATAAGCTCATTTACTTTGTTATAGGAACAAATAATGTATCGGCAAAAGGCGACATAGTCAGTTCGATCCCAAAAAATTGTCTCTAGCCACGTACGGCTGGTGTATGAGACAGTATTGAAACGTCCTCGGATATATTACTTCGGATAGAGACTGCCCTAGTACGATACCATAAAGGCACAAAAATTATAAAGACTTTATTCTGTCTTTTATATATGATTATATCTTGATAAAAAACCTGTTCTAAGTTAAATACAAAATTAAATTTAATAAGTGATATTGCTAAAAACTTTGTAATATTGAAATATATTTTTAGTTTTATTTATAATATTATTTCTAACTCTATAAATAAATATAAAACTTTTTTTTTCTAATTTTTAAGATATTTCTTATGTAATGTTTATATGGAGCAGCTTTCAAATAACTTATGAATATTGAATATAACACATAGTTAGTAACTATATAAAAAAACATGATTTAGTTCTTAGGCTACCAAATAATCAGATTCTTTTAATGGTCCAAACTAAATTTTGAGTTGTAAGCGTAATAGTAATAATATCTAGTACACTGTATACAAAATTATTGATTATGTTTTATAATTCTTTGTTAGTATATATTAAATTTATTTCCAACTTAATATCCTAAATATATTTAAAAATCATAAATATGATTTCTGGGAACATGCGTTTTAAAGGGCTTCAGAGAAGATCCATAATTACAAGAATTCGAGAATTCAGTAAGAAAATAGCTACTAGTCAGTTTTATGCAGAGCACTAAACTTAAGATTGATGATATAAGAATTTTAACAAGTACATTGCTTTTCAATTATTTTATTATTTAGAAAAAAGTAAAGAAAATCGGATTTCACTTACACTTTCTACTCATATTTACTTAGTTAGTGATTTTGGATTATAAGGCCTACAGATTCCATATATACTACTATTTTATTTGTAACTAAAATTGCTTTATTTAGTATGTTTTTTGGAAGTAAAAAAAGACAACTTAAAAAAGATTATATAATAATTATAATATAAAATAATTAATTTTAAAGTCTCAAAGATTTTTAGTTACTATTATTAAATTTAATTTTACTTATGCACTCAGAAAAGTACGCTAAGATATCTTCTAAATCCTATTATATAGTTTAGTATTTTAAGATTATATAAATATTTATAATAACTAAGTTAAATATTTAAAAATAGGGTTTATTACTGTAATAAGTATTATATTTAAAAGAATTTTATATTAAATATTTAATAAAAACTAATTCCTCTACCTTTATAATTTTTAAAGAAGACATCCCTTATTTTAACAATTCATATTAATCTAAATAAAAAACTTAAGAATAAATTATATTTAATATTATTATTTATATTTCTTACTTTAATTTATCTTTTATATATAAATAAATAAACTAGTTATATAGTAACAAATATTAAACATATATTATACCTTTATTATTATTAAAATGTTGATACAAAATTATCTTACAAGTTAGAACTACCATTTGACCTAGTGTTAAGTCAAGGTGTATGAATATGGACCCCCCCTAGTTATGGACCCCCCGGCCAACACTACTTAGCACGACCACGCGTTTTTTTATTCTTCTTCATACAACCGCAATATTTATCTAACAAACCTAGTTTTTTTAAGATATCTATTAAAATACTTAAGAAACCCAAATATATCAAAATTGATATGACTATTATAATAAAAGCCCTCTAAAATAGTTAATTTTTATATTATAGTATTAATATTTNATATTTTTAATCTATTAATAATTTTTAAGGCAAAATTTATTTAAAATTAATAATTTTAAATTTAAATATTAAAGCAATATTTTAATTAATATATAATATTCTCAGAAAATGATTAAATTAATAATTTTATTATATTAAAATAGTTAATAAAAATATTTTTATTAAAAATAAATATTAATAATTTATTTGATATAAAATTATTAATATTTAATAGCTATAGATCATATATAATAGATAAATTTATAATTTAGTATTATTTTAATAATAAATATTTATTATTTTTATTTATTTATACTTTCTATATAACTTAATTATTAAGTATAGGATATTTTCTGGTTTTAAAAATAATATATAAATAATTATTAAATAATTTTATTATTATAACAAATACTATATACATAAATAAGATATTATTAACGTGTTGGGTGGGGATGTGCGTCAGTCGGGGAAGTGCGCCACAACAACATCAAGATGTGGAAATCCCGCGTCGTAGTTCTCTCACTACCATCACCATCACCATCACTACCACCCCTGATACTACCAATATTATTACCACTACCACTACCACTACCAATATAATAGCATGCATTAGTAAGAATAAAAATGCAAACCATACTACTATAGTAATAAAAAAACATATCAGATTAACACTATAAACTTATAGACATTGTAATTTTAAGTCCATTCACAAAGCTGCAAAAGCACACAATGTGGCACAAGATATACTAAAACGCAGATTGAATGGTATATCTAGTAATAGGATCCTAGCATATTATAAGCAATTAGCAATTACCATAAAAAATAAGATATCATTAATGCACTGGATTGTTTAATTGTACAACTGAAAATTCCCACCAAGGATGGATATGGTTTGTTACATGGTAAAAAAACTGGTAAATTGTAAGCTAGGCAATAAGTAGATTTATTGCTTTATGACTTGATATGCTGATTTATATACTGCATACTCCAGAACGTTTGATAATAAGAGAATGAAAACAGATGATCTTGTTTTAATCTAACACTTCTACAACTTTTTCTTGAGTACCAAGCTACAATATAACATTACAGAGAATATACTATACAATATGGATGAGAAAGGGTTTATAATAAGATTAACACAGTCTTCCAAGTTAATACTTCCAAAGTATGATTCTAATTGTTTTGTTAAACAATTTAGTAACTGCAAATTAGTAACTATTATTAAGTGTATTAGTGCTAAAGGAGGTGTATTATTACTGTTTGTTATCTTCAAAGGTACATACCACCAATTCAATTAGTATACTAATAACACAGACAACACTACAAAGAAGTGGTTCTTTGCCATATTGCCAACTAAGTGGACAAATACTAATTTAGATGTATAGTAATTAAAAAAATTATTCAATCCACTAACAACACCAAAAACAACAAAACAATAACAGATATTAGTACTCGATAGCTACAGCAGCTACATCAGTGCTAAATTTGTGAATTACTGTATTCACCACCAAATTGTAGCACTCTGCTTGCCACCACACAGCATTTACTGACTATAGCCATTAGATATTAAATTTAATTTAGTATACACCAAACAATACCACAATGTTGTTGATAACGTTATTTGATATAGTATTACAGATATTGATAAGTAATTGTTTATCAAGCTACTAGCAGAAGCTTGTGGTAATACTGTTTCAGTAAATCTTATAAAAGTGGCATAGCAAGGAGCTAGACTAATACCATATCAACCAGACAAAATACTATCAAAACTACAACCTATAACACCACCAAAACTGATTACACAACTTAATAAACTACAAATATTAACAAAACCTCACTCAATACAGAAAGTAATAGATACACTATTAAGTAAAGCAAATTATCTCCTCAGTTTGCTAATTATTACTACTGTATGTAAACTAGACCAGACCACAAAGCACTTAATAAATAAAAACACTATTCTTTAAGCAACTACCACACAACTACACCAAACAAACAAAAAAATATTATAAAACAAATTAGATAAATTATACCTCACACACTCCAGAATATTGAACAATGACAAAATAAAATATCTATAAAGTAACAAGGTTATTAAATTAAATATAAAAGCTACTGAGAAGAATTGTAAAACCTGTGCCAAAGGTATTAAAAAAAAACCAATAAAGAAGAATATTGTGTACAATAGTAACAGTAGTTATAAGAGTGACTGTAGCTATGATAAACATTATGATACCACTAAAAAGTGAATTGTATATTAGTTACTTATTATTATTATTTTTTTTGTACAAAGTAGTGGAGAAGTCTTGATTTTGTTGTGGCACACTTCCCCAACCGACGCACATCCCCACCCAACACGTTATATAAAAATATATATAATTAAGTTTATAAAAAAGAATATTATTATAGAATAAAAAA
>JAJTUB010000113.1:36704-63000 GCA_036971345.1 Dactylellina drechsleri | reverse complement strand
TATAAGTATATATTTAATATAGTATCTGAGATATTAATTTCGATTTTAATAAATAATTTTAAATTATAAAGTTAAAATATAAGTACTAAAAGAAATAATTGTTTTAGTGTATTGAAAATATTAATTTAATTAAAGGTTATGTTGAATTTGGTTTTTATTTTAATAAGTTTAGTTAGCGTAATTGATATGTGGTTGTATTGTTTAATAAAATATTAATAATAATTATATAATTCTAAAAAAAATTAAATATTTTTAATTATTTTAGGTTATAATTATTTTTGGATAGTTTATATTTTTTTAAAATTTATTTTGATTTTATTAGTTATTATAATAGCTTTTAGGAATTTATATTTAGTAATTTTGAATTTTGTTTTTTTAAATTAAACCTTAAGGTTATATTTGTTGAATATTTTGAGAATAAGGATAATATGTTTCTTATATTTTTCTAAATTATAATTATAGATTAATATATTATTAAAATAAATAACACATATTTTGTTAATGTAGTTTTTAAAAATATGATTTATAAAGATTTAAAAAGATACTAGTGTATTAGTTAATTTTATGGGTATAATTATATATTTAAATAATTTATATTGGTATTTGAAAATTGTTTTCTAAATATTTTTGGGTATAATTCTAAGATTATAATATTTGATTATTATATTTATTTTAGTAAATTTTTTAGTTTTTTGTAATTGATTAAGTAATTTATTTATTTGTAATAATCTTGTTTGGTTTTTAATAATAATAATATTAAAGTTTTAATAGTTTATAGTATATATTTATAATTTTTTGTTTTTTTTTGGTATAAATAGTATAAGATGTCTAGCTGGAGATTGGGATGATTAAATATATTCTTTACATAAGTTTTTTTTAAAATATTCTCGGAGTACTTCAAGCTTTTTTTAGATATAAATATAAATAAGTATAAATTTAGGAATAATACCTTTTTAAAATAATATTTTATAAATAAATTTATTAAGTTTTAATAAGGTATTTTTGTTAAATAGTTTCTTAAAGATTTTGATTTATTTAGAAATTTATTTAGGAATTTTAATAATATTTTTAACAATTTTTTTAATAATTTTGCAAATATTTTTGGTTTTAAGCTATATATATTTAAAAATATTAAATTTATTTTGAAATTAATAATAGATTTTTTTATTAGAAAAATATTCTATAAATCATAAATATATATATATATATATATTTACTCTATTACCACAGTAATCCTTAGTTTTGTAGTTATCATTTAGATGGGATTGTTAATAGTTACAATAAATAAAATCCAAAATTTTATTTTTTTAACTGATAATAAAATTATATTTTTATAACTAATCAAAACCTAAGATTAAATTGTGTTTTTAGAGGTCAAGAACATTAATTATTCATTTTTTATAATGTCTATTAATAAGGATGGTTATTATAATTTCATAATAAATAATTTTTAAAATATTTTTTCCAAAAATAGTAATATTATAATAAGTATCTTTAAGTTATATAAAAAAATATTTTTAAATAATATAATTAATTAAAATATAAAAATTTTTTATATTACTGTTTATAAATACATTAACAAGGATTTGTTTGATAATAATATTAATGTTAAAATATTTATCATTAATTAAGTTTAATTATTTATTAAATTTTTTTTTAATAAAACTAGGGTTAAACCTTTTAGATTGCTTCAATTTTTAAGACTAAATTAGTTTAAAATTTCTGTAGATAACAGAATTATTATATAACATTTATAAATATAAATTTGCTAAAATCTTTTTATTATAAATTGTTGTAAGCATTAAAAGTAAATTTTTTTTTTTAATATAATTTTAACTTAATATAATTCTCCAATAATATTAATCTATTTTTATATATAAATAGTATAAGTAGAAAGTTATTTTTTATAAATAATATAATAACTTTTATTTTATAAATAAATTATATAATATATTTTAAAAATTAAGAAATATAATTTAATAAAAATTATATTTTAAAAAATTCTAAAATAAAAAACTTTTTTTTTAAAATAAAAAATTACAAAATCTTATACTAATTCTATTCTATATAAATTTATCATAATAAAATAACGATGGTCACCTAGAAGCGGGACACACCTAGAAGTAGGACACTTAACCTTAAGTAAGAAAACCACACTAAAAATCAAAGGGAGTACTACATCAAAATCCATCACCAAACGCGTTAATTAACCATCAACTTCCATCAACAATAAAACTATTAAAAAAAATTATAAAATTATAAATTTAACAGTATATAATCCAAAAAATCAAGTTTATTATATAATATGCATTTCAGTTATATACTACTTGTAATTATTTTTAAAATCGCTACTGAAAATAGGTGGTATATACGTATATAACGCTAAATGCAACACGTGATTTACTAGCACCATACTGATAAACTAATCAGGTTTTTTGTATATATCGCTAGGTACGGTGATTATAATACGGTTTACAACGTTTTTTACAGTATATAATACATGGTTATAATTATGGACATAATGGAAATTAATAGTAGGTTAATAATCGGTTAATAGTTTAGTGATGGATTTTTAGTGTGGTTTCTAGATTTTTTTAGATTTTTTTGGTGTGGTTTTCTCGCTTAGGGTAAGTGTCCCGCTTCTAGGTGTGTCCCACTTCTAGGTGACCGACGTTAACTAATTTACTACTTTATCTAAAAATAAATTTACAAAATCATAGTATTATTTTGGGATATTACAAAATAATTTATAAAATTATAATAAAAATAGGATAACTTCCACAGCTATTAAATTATTAAGATTAATTAAGAATTTAGTAATCAAAATTATAAATATTATTATAATATAATATTTTATATCTTTTTATAAAATAATGTAATGTTTAGTTTAATTTATATCTAAATTATTGGTTTCTAATTATGATAAACCTAAAATCATATTATAATTTTTTATATTAGTAATTTTAAATTAAATACTTTCTTTAATTCTATTTATATTAAGTTGTAGTGGTTTAGTGTGGTATTTTATACTTTTATTAATAATTATAATTCCATTAAATAATTTTAATAAAATATAAGTATTTTTTATTTTTATTAGGATTTTTCTTTTTGTAATAAATTATATAAATATAAAATTTGATAAAATATTATAATTTAATAATATTTTAATTAGTATAGAATTATTATTCTAAATAATATTGGTTTTAATTATAAAATGAGGTAAATAACCAACTAATAGCAAGTTGCTGCAATATACTGCACTTAATTATAATTTGGATTTATTTATTTTTTTTAACATTGGGAGTTTTAATATTAGATTTATTTTTCTTATTGTTCTTAGTTTTTTCTATTTATAGTATTTTGTTAGTAGTCGTGTGTTATATGATTTTTTTTTTTGTATTTGAAATAATGTTTTTTTTCTTTTTGTTTTTTAAATTTTTTTATGAAAATGTTTTTGGTTTTGAATATATCAAAATTTATTATATTTAAGTATAAGTTAATTATAAATTTTTATGCAAAACATTATAAAATATTATTTATATAAAATTTTAAATGAAGATAAATTAAATTAAATATTTCTTAAAATTTTTTAATTTTAATTGTTAACTTTATGAGTTTATTTAAAAAAACAGATTGTTATAAAATAAGTATAATAATTTTTTAATTTTTTTTTTTTTAATTTTTTATAATAAAAAAAATAAAAGGTTTTATTATTCCATTTTAGTAATTTATTATATAACATCGGTCACCTAGAAGTAGGACATACCTAAAAACAGGACACTTACCCTAAACAAGAAAACTATACTAAAAAAATTTAAAAAAATTTAGAAACCATATTAAAAATCCATTATTAAACTATTAACTGACTATTAACCTACTATTAACTTCTATTATGTCTACAACTATAATTATGTATTATATACTATAAAAAATGTTATAAACTGTATTATAACTATTATACCTAGTGATATATATAAAAAACCCAATCAGTTTATTAGTATAATGCTAATAAATCATATATTACATTTAGCGCTATATAGGTATATATTATTTATTTTTAGTAGCAATTTTAAAAATAATTATAAGTAGTATATAACTGAAATGCATATTATATAATAAATTTAATCTTCTAAATTATATACTATTAAATTTATAATTTTACAATATTTTTTAATAGTTTTATTATTAATAAAAGTTGATAATCAATTAATATATTTAATAATAAATTTTGATATGGTACCCTCTTTGATTTTTGGTGTGGTTTTCTTACTTAAGGTTAAGTATCCCACTTCTAGGTGTATCCCGCTTCTAGGTGACTATCGTTAGTGAATTAAAGTAAATCATATAATTAAATATTTTATTATCTTATTTAATTTTATAAATAATATTCTCTACTATTTCTTTTTTATTAAGATTTTTAAAATATTTAATTAATAATTTTTTAAATAATTTTTAAATTATAAATATTTTTTATATATTTTCTTATTATAATTTATATAATGTATGATATAGCTTAATTAGTTGTAGTGTTTTATAATAAATTAAATATAAAAAGAATCTAGTATATTTCTTAGTTTTTAAAAATTTTTATATTTATAATAATATATAATTTAATTTGATTAAACTAAATACTAAGCTTCTTTTTTTTACTATAATATATATTAAATTAATTAATTATTTTAATATATTTTATTATTATACTATAGGTTAAATCATTTTTTTTAATTTTTAAAATGGTATAAAAGGTTATATAAGACTAGTACTTACTAAATAATAAAATATAAAAAATTTCTTTTAACTAAAATAATTAAAATAGGATTATTCTACTTATTATAATATTATTGTAAATTAAAGTATAAAACTGTATATTTTTTTTAAATATTTAGACGCTTACAAACTCTTATTTATATATAATAGAAAAAAAGAAAATTAGATAAAAATATAATTTATTAAAATATTAAACTTTAAACAGGAAGATGTAAGAAATAATATATAATAAGGAATAAATTTACATTAATAAACAAAAAGCTAATTTTTATTATTTATAAAAACATCTATATATATATAAGCTTAAAATAAGAAATTATGAGCAATATTGGATAGTACCTTGGTCATAAGGTATATAAACAGATTATAAGGTCCGAAGATTCTATATCCATGTCATTGTCGCAGCCACATACCATAGCCCGCGCCACGCCTGACATAAGCGAGGCCTGACAGTACTAATGATAATACTATTGGTAAATCAGAGCCTATTTAGCCTCCAAAGGTCCTAATAACTCTAGTGGTTTTAGCGGCTTCAGCAGCTCCAGCTGTTCCAACTGTTCCAGAGGCTTTAAAGGTTGCTGATTTTGTAATTATTATATTTTCATAATTTTATAGTTGTTGTTATAATTATTAATTTTGTATATTATAGGTACCAGTATGCTAAGCCTCCGGGCCCCATATCACCGGGTGAAATTGTCTAATGCCAAGAATGCACACTTAATTTTCGCACAAGCCTTCGTACTAACCAATATAATACAATTAACGACTTCTGGCTAGAAGTGAGATATCCCGAGAAGTGAGACAGGAACCACAACAATATGGAATTCCCCAGCTAAAAAATGCGTTGATTTCAATAGTTATTCACAATGATATCATAACCCAAAAACCACTAATTCCAGCCGTTTTTGTGGCTACTATCTAAGTGCGATCAGCAGGCTTCTGATATATATGATCTAAAAACTGGTCTAACTAATATTCATAGTTTAATATCTATTACAAAACCCACTATAAATGCCTATACCTACCAACCTAGTTATACTTTATCAGCTATTAAACCACTACTTGGTGGTATATAACTGTCGTATTTAGAAAATCTATTAAAGTGATTATTTTAATACTTATTTCATTGTTTAAATTAATGATGGTGGTTATAATAGTAGCGGTGATAGTGATGATAGTAGTTGTAGTAACAATGAAAGATAATGGTACAAAATGCGAAATGAAGCCCATACAAAATTTTGGTTTGTTTGTTGTGGTTCACTTTTAGGGATGTCTCACTTCTAGTCAGAAGTCGTTAACGGGCAATTTAATAACAGCCATCGGCTGTTATTAGGCTGCCCCTTTTTTGCGTTTGGTCATTTGCGTCTGAGAAGCAATTCGCTTAGCGAGCGTCCAGGCGACCCATTAAGGCAAGAGGCATCCTGCCGTCCTGCCTTCGGACGGCAGGGACGCGGCCAAAACTTTTTGCTGAGGGCGTATTTTTTCTGTGTGTTTGTTCTGTGTGTTTGGCACTGTTTGCTTAGTGTGTTGTTCTGTGTGTTTGTTCTGTGCGCGTTTCTATTCTAGTGGAAAGGTGAGTCCTACCCTTGCTCACTGGCGAACACACTTCCGTGAGACAGGACAAAACTGGGTGGCGGGCGGAAGTGGATACAGTAAAACAAGGGGGCCCAAAAGAGGGATTCAGGCTTAATTTGAAATCAGTACATTTGCGAAAGCATATATATTTTGACTAGAGTGCGACATGGGGCGGGTTGGGTTGGTTTCTAGATAGTCGAAACCACCCACAGGTCGGTTTTTAGACAGTAGAAACCACCTACGGGTTGGTTTTTAGACGGTCGAAACCATTTATGGGTCGGTTTTTAGACGGTCAAAACCACCCACGGGTTGGTTTTTAAAAAAAAAAAAAAACCAACAACGGGTTTAAAAACCGTAACAATAACGAAAAACCGCACCGCCAAGAAACCGTTTTAAATTAAATCACGTGATCACCAAAATTTTTATTATATAATTTTAATTAAAATTTAATAAAAAAATAAAAAAAATTAAATTGAATTTTTTGTCACAGACCTATGGTCTTGACAGTACAATCACCTGTACTGCATTCTACGCTACATTGTTCTTAGTTTTGTTGTATTTTTTATAAAAGAATTACCTATTTATGTACTGCGTTTGCTTATCTTATTTAGATTTTTGTATTATTATATTTATGTATTATATAATTACTCGCAAGTTTATATAATATTAAATAATAAGTAGATGAGTAATAAATATTATTTGATAGTTTATAAAGTATAAATATATAAATATATAAATATTAATATTTGTATGAAGTATTATTATATATATAAGACTATTATTAGGATTAATAAATAGTTCTTATTTTTCATTAATTAATTTAAATATACTATAGACTTATAGTTTATTATAACTTTTATTATTATTATACTTTTTATTTAATAATTTTACTATTTTTAATAATAAGTATACTTCCTTAAATTAAGATTTGAATAATAAAATTAAGAAATAGAAGCTAGAGTAAGCTTACTATAATCTCCTAAAATCATAAGTATAATACTTTGATTAATCTAACTTGGTTTAGATGGAAAATTTATATATATATCAGATTTTTTCATATTTAAAAATATTTAAGAACATTTCTTTAAAAATATAGAATTAAAAAATACTTTAGATTTAAAATTTATTAAAAATAAAAATAAAGAATATAATTACTTCTGTGAAGTATGGAAATAGTAGTTAAATAAAAAAGTACATACTATTATATAAATATTAAAATATTAAAAATTTAATAAAGAATAAAAATTAATAATTATACTTCCTAAACTAATATTTAATATTATTATAAGAGAAGTATATATTAATAACTAAGATTATATCTACACTTTTAATATAAAAATATAGATTATAGAAGAAATACCTAAAAAAATCTTAAAAAAATCTTAAGAAAAAGAAATATTAATATATAAAATATTAGTATATATAAAAAAGCATATTAAAAATTTAAGTACAATAATAAAAATCCTAAAACAAATAAAATAATAATTTGAAATAATAATTATGAAATAGTTATTAATATTACTAATAAATCCTTCCAGTTAATATATTAAAAATTTTATAAAAATCCTAAAAGAAATTATTAAAATAACTAATTTTACTAAGAATTCTAATAAAACATCTAAACTAAAAAACCTAATCAAATTCAAAAAATAATTTAAAAAATTTAATTAATTTTTTAATTAGCTCTTAATTTATTATTTTTTTAATGTAAATTGATTTTTTATAAATGAATATAAAATCTATTTTATAAAAATATATCTAGAAGGATTACTTTTTTATATTTTTATAATTTATTTAGAAAAACAAAATAACTATAACAAAAAAAAATATAAAAATAAAGAATTTAAATAAATATATTTAGATATTTATAAAATATTTACTAATATTAGTTACTTTATTACCTTTCTTTAACAAAAATATAAATATAAGAATAAAAAAAAAGAAGTATAATATAAGATTATTATTTTATATTAAATTTATTTAGTACAAAACTACTTTTAAGAGCTTAATTATTATGTTCTACTTACAAAATATAATAATATATAATTTTTTGATTTTACTAGAAAAGAACTCAAGCCAATAATCCACACTGAAATTATTAAAGAAAAATTTAAAATTCTAGAAATAATCTATATAAAAATACAAAACCTTACTATATAAATAAACAACTCTATTTTTTAACAAAATTAATAAAAACTAAATTAACTTTGGAAAAATTATCAAGGAAACCGTTCCAATAATACATTAAAATAAGGAAGAACTAAATAATATTATTTTTATAATAATCATTAGAATTATTACCCCAGAAATAATATTTATTAAAAATATAAATTTATTTTAATAAATCTTAATACCATTAACCACTAATAATACAAAAATCCACCAAAATCCAATACAATTATCTATTATAATTGTAACAGACTAGGATATTTCGCTAGAAACTGTTGATAACCAAAAAAAAATTAATTTAAATATATCTGATTCGCCCAATCAAAGATTTCAGAAAAACAACAAGAGCAACACAAAAAACCAGTATAATAAATTCATACCATTCAAAATATTTCAGTACCAGAACCGCTAACTCTGTCTCATAGAATAGCCACTCCTTTTTAAAGAAATGAACCTGTGGTGAACCCAACAACAGAAATCACATAATAAAAAAATAATAATAATACTAACAATATCATATCTAATATTCTGATACACACTCTAAGTAAAAATTCAGATTTAGCTATTTATAAACTTATACCTCTATCTCATAACCTTACAGTACACGAATATTATTGGATTTGGAATTATTTTATTCCAGAAAGACACCTTAGATATTAATAAAATTCAAACAGAAAATTATAGCAATTTTATATTACACTCGTCCCAAAACAACCAGCCAGAGAAACACATTCCAGAATTATCCCCAAAACCACTCTCTTTAAACCACGAGTCCATTTATAAAGACTTTATTAAAAACTAAAAATAACATACAACAAAATTAACACTAGACTTAGAAATAAGTACCTATATAAAAAAAAGAACTACTAGAACTAATTAGTTACCTTAAATAATCTAAAAAAAATCAAATATAAAGATTCATTTAATCCATTATAGCTAACTTTTATTAATAACTATGCTTAAAATTATAGAACCTATTAATATTAATTTTATAAAATTAATAACATCTATAAATCATAGAACTTATATAATACATATTTAAATAAAATTTCTATAAAAAAATATTATTTTATAAAAAAGTTATAAAGAAGTTATTATAAATTTTATTAATAAACTATCTATCTTGTTATAATAAATTTATACAAAGTAAAATTAGCATAAAACTTCACAATTTTCTACTTTAAAAAAAAAAAAAATTTATTTTAGAATTTTATAAAATATAATTTTTATTAAATTATATTTCCTAGTTTTCAAAACATACTACATAATTTATTTATAAAATAGGAGTTATTATATTATTTATAAAGGACAACTTTCTGCTTATACTAGTTATACATAGGAATAAACTAATATTATTAAAGAATTATATTAAATTAAAGTTATATCTAAAAAAAAAACTTACCCTTAATACTTATAATAATTTATAATAAAAAAACTTTAACAAATTTATATTTACAAATATTATATAATAATTTTATCACTAATTAAAGTTTTAAACTAATTAGGCTTCAAAACTTGAAATAATTTAAAAAATTTAATCCTAGTTTTATTAAAAAAAGATTAGACAAATAGTTAAACCTAATTAATAATAAATATTTTAATATTAATACTACCATTAATAGAATTTTTGTTAATGTACTTATTAACAATAGTGCAGAAATTTTATATATCTTTATTAATTATATTATATAAAGACATCTTTTTATATAATTTAAAAATATTTATTATAATATTATTACTTTTGGAGGAAATATACTAGAAATTGTTTACTATGAAATTATAATAACCATTCTTATTAATAAATATTATAAAGAACAAATAATTAATGTTTTTAATCTCCCAAAATATGATCTAATCTTAGATTTTGATTAATTACAAAAATATGATTTTATTATCAGTTAGAAAAATAAGACTCTTGATTTTACCTACTATAACTATCAGTAATTTTGCTTAAATAATAGTTATAGAATAAAAGGAAAAAAAGTATACTTATAACTTATAATATACTTCTCTAACAAAGAAATCTATTATTAATCTTAGAATAAATCAAACACTTTTAAATATATATAGCTTAAAACCAAAGATATTTATAAAATTATTAAAAAAATTATTAAGAATATTATTAAGATTCCTAAATAAATCCCTAAATAAATTAAAATTTTAAAAAATTATTTGATAAAGAAGCTTTACTAAAATTTAATAAATTTATTTATAAAATATTATTTTAGGAAAGTGTAATTTTTAAATTTATACTTATTTATACCTGCATATAAGAAAAGTTTAAGATATTTTGTAAATATCTTGAAAAAAATTTATGCAAGGGATATATTTAATTATTTTAATTTTTAACCGGATATTTTATATTATTCATACTAAAAAAGAATAGAAAATTATAAATATATATAAACTATTAAAACCTCAATACTATTATTATTAAAAATTGAATCAGATTATTATAAATAAATAAATTACTTAATTAGTTACAAGGAGTTAAGAAATTTATTAAGATAAATATAATAATTAAATATTATAATTTTAGAATTATATTTAAAAATATTTAGAAAATAGCTTTTAAATGCTAATATAAATTATTTAAATATATAGTTATATTTATAGGATTGACTAATATATTAGTATTCATCAGCAAAAAAATTTGTTAACATCCGAGCCATCAGATGGCTCAGATGGCTTAACAATCTTTTGTGTTCTGGAGCTATCCTACCAGCTATAAAAAGTCACAAAAAATTAATAACATTTGGTCCTATATACGACCTTTGGCGTCTAATCATACCTCCTTATAGTCCTATAATTATTTTTCGATATCCGATTAAATTTTAAAAAAAAAAAATTTATTATAACTATTTATATATTTAAAGTTATATATTGGAATAAAAGAAAATAAATAAAGACTTTTATTAAATATTTTTAGTCTTTTTTTATCTTTTTAGTAGTAAATCTAATTTTTTTTCTTTATTATTATTTACCGATATAAAATTCTGAGCAGTTTGAATTCCAGGTAATTTGTTTAACAATGTATTAACATAAGATTATATAAGATTTTAATAATATAATACTAGTTTCTTTTAAACTTAACTAATTATATTAATATATAAGTTATTAAAAATTATTAAATTTTAATTAATTATGAAAATATTATAATAAATATTGGAAATCTTATTATAACCATTTATGATTTTAAAACTGATTTCCTAATTATAAATATTTTTTTTTTATGATTTTAATGTAATTTAAATATATGTAGTGGTTTATGCTAAAATTTTAGGATTTAATTCTTTTATGAGATTTGGTTCTTTAATTTTTTTTCCTTTTTGTGAATTTTAATATTGATGGATTAGAATTTTTGAAATTGTTAGATGTGTGAAAAAAGCTTGTAAATATCTATTAATAAATTGTAAACATCTGTTAACAAAAAGACTAACTATAGTTTTTTTTTTTATAAGATATTTTAACAATTTAATATCTAATAAAATTTTAATTTTGTTTGATTAAATATTAGTATTAAGATAGTTTAGACTATATATATTTAATATAATATCCCTAGTAGTACTTATTAAATATAAATAAAAGTTTTTAATATAATAATATATCTAACTAATATTAACTTATAATTATAATATTTAGGTTATAAAAAAAAAAATTTATAAATAGTTTTGATAAATATTGAATTTAGTCTAATATTTTTTACTAAATTTTAAGTGTATGCTTTTATCTGAGAAACATTTGATTAAATTTTATTATAGAATTACTAAAAAAAAAAGCTAGATTTTTATTTTTTAAAAATTAAATTTTTATATTTAGATAATAAGTCTCTATTAGATTTTTTTTTAAATAAAAAAATCTTTATAAAGCTGGTTGAAAATATTGGAGGACTTATAGGCTTTAATTAAAATTTTATTAACCTTTTTTTTATAATTTTTTTATAATCAAGATTAGTAGTTGATTTAGTGTACTGGTGTTTTTTTAAGTTGTTAGCTAATATTGATAATTTAATAGAAATTATTGTTTATATTATAGATTCTAAATGTGGTAGCTCAAGATTAGATATATTATTTTAGTATTGATTATTATTTTTATATTTATTATTCTTTAATTTTATTATATTAGATGAAGCGCGTCTATAAAAAGACTAAAATATTCTAAAAGAATATAATATAAGAAAAGAAGTAAAAAATAGTGGGAAATTAAAAAAGGGCTTATGTTAATTTAATATTATGAAAAAGCTGTATTGGATTTTAAGAAATAGATATCTATAACCAATTACTTTAAAGTTTTAATGGGGTATATTAAGATTAATATCAGCCTCCTATCATCATACAATAACCTCCCTATATCCCTGTCAGCCTCCCGTGCTCCACACAATGACCTCTGGGGGGTTCAGATTTTTTGCTGATGTTTTTTCAAATCTTTATAAATTATGTTCTTAAAAATTATATTAACAAAATATATATTATTTACCTCGATAATATATTAATTTATAGTTATAATTTGAAAAAATATAGGAAATATATTATTTTTGTTTTTAAAACCTTTAATAAATATAACCTCAAAATTTAATTTAAAAAAACGGAATTTGAAGTTACTGAATATAAATTTTTAAAAGCTATTATAATAACTAATAAAATTAAAATAGATTTTAAAAAAATATAAACTATTTAAAAATAGCTATAACTTGAAATAATTAAAAATATCTAATCCTTTCTAGAACTATATAACTATTATTAATAATTTATTAAATAATATAGTTATATGATAGCTACTCTGACTAAATTTACTAAGATAGGAATTAAATTTGATATAATCTTTAATTAAATCTAGGTTTTTAATATGCTGAAATAATCCTTTTTTTCAGTACCTATACTTTAACTTTATAATTTAAAATTATTTATCAAAATTGAAATTAATATTTTAGATGCTGTATTAGGTGTATATTTATATTAATTATATTTTAATAATAAATAATATCTTATTATCTATTTATCTTATAAATTTGATATTATAGAATTTAGATATTTAATCTATAATAAGGAATTTATAACAATTGTACAAGCCTGTAGAATATAGAAAGTGTATTTATAAATTAAAAATATTTTTACTATATATTTTAATTATAAAAATTTTTTTTTTTTTTTTATTATTAAAGAATTTAGCAGATAATAAGTCTGCTAATAGGAAATATTTAGCAAATATAATATAAAAATTATATATTGTAAAGATAAAGAAAATTTAGAAGTAAATATAATTAATAAAAAACCTAATCTAATATTAAGAGTATAATTAGATAAAGAAGTAATTTTTAAAGGAAAATTATTTAAAAATATTACTATTAATAGAATTTTTAATGTTATCTTTTATATATTAGATAATTAGTTTATTTAAGAATTGAAAGAAAATTATAAATAATACCTAATAGTTACTTGAATTCTTTTTAATAATTTAAATATTTTAGAATATTTTTCTATTAAATATAAAATCATTATTTTTAAAAATTTTTATTATATTTTTACTAAAGATTTTTAGTAGAAATTTATTAAATAATATTATAATATATTAGTTTATAGATATTTAAAAATTAAATAAATTTAGAAATTTTTAACTAAAAATTACTTTTAATTATAAATATAATAGTATATTAAATAGTATATTAAGATTTGTAATATATATTATAGAAATAAATTTAGCTAATATTTATTTTATAGTAAATTTTAATTTTATAATATATTATTAATACTATTTTAAGTTATTTTTTATGATTTTATTTAAGGAATACTAAAATTTCAAGATCTTCTTATTAATATTATATATGATGAAGTATTAGTTATTATTTGTAAGTTTAGTAAAATAGTAATTCTAAAATTATAGAATTTTAAATAGTTTATAGAAGAACTTAAATAAATTTATAATAAACAAGTGTTTAGCTAATATAAATTATAAATTAAATATATTTGTGATAAAAATATTTTGTTCTTTAATAAACTTTGAAATTTAATTAGAAATTAAATTGGAACTAAAATTAATATTGTTAGTAAAGGATATATTTAAATAAATAGAGTAACC
The DNA here is from genome assembly GCA_036971345.1 of Dactylellina drechsleri. Classification (NCBI taxonomy): domain Eukaryota; kingdom Fungi; phylum Ascomycota; class Orbiliomycetes; order Orbiliales; family Orbiliaceae; genus Dactylellina; species Dactylellina drechsleri. The sequence continues at coordinate 48,414 of JAJTUB010000113.1, read as the reverse complement.
AAACGAATTATTTAAATAATTAAAATGTAATTATGTAATTTTTTGAATATTGTATAAAATAATTGGGTTAAATTATTTCTTAATTTTAAATTTATATATAATATGTTTAAGTATTTAACTACAAAATATACTTTATATAAAATATTTAGAGGATAAAACCTAATAGCAATATTACTATCTTTAATATCCAAAAAAACAGTCCCTTAAGCAGATAAATATATTAGAAATATAAAAAATTTTTATAAAAATTTTTAAAAAAATTTCTAATTTATAATAAAACAAATGTCATATTATTATAATTAAAAAAAAATAGAAATATTATTTTTAAAAAAAGAAGATAAAGTATATCTGCTTGTTAAATATATTAAATAAAAAAAATACTAAAATAAAAAACTTGATTATCAAAAATATAGATCTTTTATGATTATAAAAAAATTTAGTAATAATACCTTTGAACTAGAGATTTTAGGATTTATATATATTTATTAATCTTTTTATATCTTACTCTTAGAACCAGCTCTGGAAAGTTTAAGAAAAGATTTTAAAAATAAAAAACTAGAACTTAAAAATTATATAAAATATAAATTTAAGAAAATCTTAAATAGATCTAATTAAAAAAATAAATACCTTATTAAATAATAATTATTTTATAGATTCTAAGATGACTTTTAAATCTTAAAAAATAATATACTTTTAGAATTTATTCAGATTTACCTCAACTAAAAATTATAATTTACGAGATGAAGATAGGAAAGACCAAAGAAGAATTTAATTTTGAATTAAAATTATAAAAAATTAGAATAATTAAACTCTAAAAAATTAGAAACTAATTTTATAATATTTTTTTCCAATTTTATAATACTTTAAACTACTTAATCTATCTCTACTTAGTTATTTTTAACAATCTTTTTATTTAATAAATTTTTTTTATAAATAATAACTTCCAGATATTTTGTTTTTAGAACTTTTAACTTTTTTTTTTTCTAAATAATTTTAATAGAAATTTTTGCTATTTTTACTTAAAATTTTAACTATTTAATTTGTAGCTCAGCCTACTCTTCTTTAATATCTTCCAATTCCTTTTCTTATTTATTCAATTAATGTTCTAGCCGTTTTACTGCGAATAATTAATCAAATTTATTTTACAAAAATAATAAAAAAATATTTACAAGAATTAATTACACAATTCTTTTATTTATTTTAAGTATAAATAAAATAACTACAATAATTTGCTATGATAATATACAAGTAAAAATTCTTGGTATAATATTTACAAAACAAAAAAACTGGAATTCTGGATTTTTTAATATAATCTACTAAAATATTTTAATGTTAATAAAACAATTTTTTTTAATAATATTCTACTAGTATTTATATTTGATTTTAGATATACATTAATTGTTTTCCTATAAGAATATTTTAAAATTTAAGTTTTAAACTACTACTTTAATTTAATTATTATTTTTTTATATATTGTTTACTTATATTATTGTTACCTTATATAATTATATAAATAGAAGTTCTATATAAAATACTAACCTATATTATAAATATACCTATATTAAATACTAATTTTATAAAGTAATTTTGATTATATAGAATTTAATTTTTATATAGATTTCTACTTATTATAGGAATCTGATTATAATAGAAATATGTTTCTGTATGAATTATATTTCTTGAAAGAAGAAGATAGTATTATAGATTTATAATTTTAATAATATAATTATTTATATTATATTTTATACTATATTATTTTTAGTTTTGTTATATTTTTTATAAAAGAATTATCTATCTATATACTGTGTTTGCTTATTTTATGTTAATAATAAATATTTTAATATTAATATTACTATTAATAGAATTCTTATTAATGTATTTATAAATAGTGGTGTAGAAACTTCTTATATTTTAATTAAATATATTATTTAAAGATATCTTCTTATATAATTTAAAAATACTTACTATAATATTATTACTTTTGGAGGAAATATACTAAGAATTATTCACTATAAAATTATAATAATTATTTTTATTAATGGATATTATAAAGAATGAATAATTGATGTTTTTGATTTTTAAAAACATAATTTAATTTTAGATTTTAATTAGTTACAGGAATACGATTCTACTATTAGTTAAAAAAATAAGATTTTTAATTTTATTTATTATAATTATTAATAATCCTGCTTAAATAATAATTATAGAATAAAAGGAAAAGAAGTATATTTATAACTTACAAAATATCTTTTTAACAAAAAAATTTACTATTAATTTTAAAATAAATTTAATATTTTTAAATATATATAGTTTAAGGCTAAAGATATTTACAAAACTATTAAAAAAATTATTAAAAATATTATTAAAATTTCTAAATAAATTTTTAAAAAAATTAAAATTTTTAAAAAACTATTTGATAAAAATGTCCTACTAAAATTTAATAAGTTTATTTATAAAATATTATTTTAAGAAGGTGTTATTCCTAAATTTATGTTTATTTATGCTTATATATAAGAAGAGCTTGAAGTACTCTAAAAATATTTTAAAAAAAATTTATGCAAAAGATATATTTGATTATTTTAATTTTTAGTTGGATATCTTATACTATTTATACTAAAGAAAAACAGAAAATTATGAATATATATAGATTATTAAAGTTTTAATATTATTATTATTAAAAATTGAATAGGATTACTTTGAATAGATAAATCGCTTAATTGATTATAAGAAGTTAAAAGATTTACTAAAATAAATATAATAGTTAAATATTATAATTTTAAAGTTATATTTAAAGATATTTGGAAAATAGCTTTCAAATACTGATATGGATTATTTAAATATGTAATTATGTTTATAAGATTAATTAATATACTAGTATCTTTCTAAACTTTTATAAATTATATTCTTAAAGATTATATTGATAAGATATGTGTTGTTTATTTTGATAATATATTGATCTATAATTATAATTTAAAAAAATATAAGAAATATATTATTTTTGTTTTTAAAATATTCAACAAATACAACCTTAAGGTTTAATTTAAAAAAATGGAATTTGAAGTTATTAAATATAAATTCCTAAAAACTATTGTAATAACTAATGAAATTAAAATGGATTTTAAAAAAATATAAGTTATTTAAAAATAGCTATAATTTAAAACTATTAAAAATATTTAATTTTTTTTAAAACTATATAATTATTATTAATATTTTATTAAATAATATAATTATATATTAGTTGTTTTGATTAAGCTTATTAAAATAAAAACTAAATTTAATATAACTCCTAATTAAATCAATGTTTTCAATATATTAAAATAATTATTTCTTTTAATATTTATACTTTAACTCTATAATTTAAAATTATTTATTAAAATTGAAATTAATATTTTAGATATTATATTAAATATATATTTATATTAATTATATTTTAATAATAAATAGTATTTTATTATTTATTTATTTTATAAATTTAATGCTATAAAATTTAGATATTTAATTTATAATAAAGAACTTATAATAATTATATAAATTTATAAAATATAAAAAATATATTTATAAATTAAAAAATTTTTTACTATATACTTTAATTATAAAAATCTTATTTTTTTTTTTATTATTAAAGAATTTAGTAGATAATAAGTCTATTAATAAAAAATACTTAATAAATATAATATAAAAATTATATATTATAAAAATAAAAAAAATTTAAAAATAAATATNAATACTTAATAAATATAATATAAAAATTATATATTATAAAAATAAAAAAAATTTAAAAATAAATATAATTAACAAAAAACCTAATCTAATATTAAGAATATAATCAGATAAAGGAGTAATTTTAAAAAAAGAATTATTTAAAAATATTATTATTAATAAAATTTTTAATATTATTTTTTATATATTAAATAATTAATTTATTTAGGAACTAAAAAATAGCTATTAATAATATTTAATAGTTATTTAAATTTTTTTAAATAATCTAAATATTTTAAAATATTTTACTATTAAATATGGAATTATTTTTTTTAAAAATTTTTATTATATTTTTATTAAAAATTTCTAGTAAAAACTTATTAAACAATATTATGATATATTAGCCTATAGATATTTAAAAGTTGAATGAATTTAGGAATTCTTAATTAAAAAATACTTTTAACTATAAATGTGATAGTATATTGAATAATATATTAAAATTTGTGATATATATTATAGAAATAAACCTAACTAATATTTATTTTATAATAAATTTCAATTTTATGATATATTATTAATATTATTTTAAATTATTTTTTATGATTTTATTTAAAGAATACTAAAATTTAGAAATTCTTTTACTAATATTATATATGACAAAGTACTAATTATTATTTATAAATTTAATAAAGTAGTAATCTTAAAATTATAAAATTTCAAATAGTTTATAAAAGAACTTAAACAAGTTTATAATAAACAAATATTTAGTTAATATAAATTATAAATTAAATATATTTATAATAAAAATACCTTATTTTCTAGTAAATTCTAAAATTTAATCAGAAATTAGATCAGAACTAAAATTAATATTACTAACAAAAAATATACCTAGACAAATAGAGCAACTAAACAAATTATTTAGATAATAGAAATGTGGTTACACAATTTTTTAAATATTATATAAAATAATTAGGTTAAACTACTCTCCAATTTTGAATTTATATATAATATATTTAAACACTCAACTATGAAATATACCCCATACGAAGTACTTAGAGAATGGAACCCAATGGTAATACTATCATCTTTGATACCCAAAAAAACAATCCCTCAAGCAGACAAACACGTTAAGAATATAAAAAATCTTTATGAAAACCTTTAAAAAAATCTTTAATTTATGATAGAACAAATATCACATTATTATAATCAGAAAAGAATAAAAGTACTATCTTTGAAAGAAGGAAATAAAGCATATCTACTTACAAAATATATTAAATGAAAAGGATAACAAAGCAAAAAACTCAATTATTAAAAACATAAACCCTTCACAATCACAAAAAAATTTAGTGATAATACCTTCAAACTAGAAATTTTAGAACCTACATATATTTATTAATCATTCCATATCTTACTTTTAAAACCAGCCCCAAAAAGTCTAAAAAAAAATTTTAATAATAAAAAACTAAAACTTAAAGATTATATAAAATACAAATTTAAAAAAATCTTAGATAAACTCAATCAAGAAAATAAATACTTTATTAAATAATTATTATTTTACAAACCCCAAAATAACTTTTAAATTTCAGAAAATAACATATCCCCAAAAATCATTTAAACCTATTTAAATTAGAAAATTACATTACTACCTATAAAATAAAAATGTAAAAAATCAAAAAAAAATCTAATTTTAAATTAAAATTACAAAAAATTAGTATAATCAAAATTAGAAATCCTTAAAACCAATATTAATAACTTTTTCCCAAATTCTTCTAAATTTCTAGAAGTTTGCTTGACTCCCACCTTACCTTCTTTTTTTAACTTCTTTTTTTTAACCAACCCTTGTTCATAAAGTACGCCATCATGAACAACTACTTTATAATATTTCGATTTTAATTATTTTAATTTTTTTTTTTTTTAAATTATTTTAGTTTGAAGCTTAACTGCTTTTCATTAAATAAAAATCTGTTTTTGCTGAATAATTGCTTATTCCTCTTTTAAAGCTTTTAACTCTTTCTCCTTTTCATCTAGTTTTTGATTTAAATGATCCACTATACTATATTAGCAAAATCTACCTTTAGTTGGAAAAAATAAATTTATGAGAATTAGTTAAATAACCCCTTTAACCATTCCTGGTACAGATAGTATAATTAATATAGCTAGATATAATTATATAAGTATAACTGTTTTATATATAGTATTTATAAGATATAAAAGTTAAAATATTAAAATATTTAATATAATTAATATAAAAACTTTATTAAATATAAGAAAAAAACTTGTTTTATTTTACTTATTCTACCAATATTTATATTTAATTTTAAATATATGTTAATTATCCTTTCCTAAGAATATTTTAAAATTTAAGTTTTAAATTACTAACTTAATTTAATTACCATTTTTTTTATATATTATTTAATTTATATTATTTTTTACCTTATATAACCTACACAGACAGAAGTTTTATATAGAATAATAATTTATACTAAAAATATACCTATACTAAACATTAATTTTATAAAGTAATTTTGACTATATAAAATATAATTTTTATATAAATTTCTATATTTTATAAAAATAAATTTTTTATAAAAATCAGTTCTACACAAAACCTATTTTTTAAAAGAAGAAAATAATATCACAGACCTATAATCTTGATAGTATAAATTATTTATACTATATTTTATATTATATCATTTTTAGCTTTACTTTACTATATCTTTTATAAAGAGATTAACTATTTATATACTATGTTTATTTATTTTGTTTAAATTTTTATATTATTATATCCATATATTATATAATAATATCATATAATTATAATTTTAGTATAAATAATTTTGCAATTTTTAAAATATTATATATTTATTTAAATTATATAAGTAATTTTATAATATATATAAGTATTAATAATTATATAAAGTATCATTATGTATATAAAACTATTATTAGAATTGATAAATAGTTCCTACTTTTTATCAATTAATTTAAATATAATATAAATTTATAATTTATTATTACTTTATTATTATTATATTTTTTATTTAATAGTTTTATTATTCCTAGTAATATACATACTTTCCTAAATCAAAACCTGAACAATAGGACTGAGAAACAGAAGCCAAAATAAGCTTATTATGACCCCCCAGGGCCACAGGTGTAACATTTATTATTATTAGTATTATTAGTAGTGATAGTGTATAACTTATCAATTAGATTATAATTTTTAATAATATTAGTTATAACTTTGGTAATATAAGTATTAGTATATTTTTTAGATAACTTGAAGTACTTAAACTTAATTAGTATTTTTTATAAATTCTAGATGTTATTGACCCAAAAGGCTATTATAATGATAAAGGCTATTTTATTAAAAAAAGTCTAGGTATTTAATAAAAAAAAACCTTTTAATCTATTAAAATTTTTTTTTTAAAAATATTTATAATATTCTCTAATTGGTCTTTAAGTGTAATTTTTATTTTTTTTAAAAAAAGTAGTTTAATATCCAGAGATAGTATGTATAAAAGATTATGAAGTTTTTAATTGTTAAAAAATTAAAAAAAAAGGTTACTGCTTATCATCAGTTTGAAAAGTAGTAGCTTATAATTCTGCTTTGAAAATTTAAATTGTTTGTTTTTCTAATAATTTAAAATTTAAATAAAATTAGATTTATTCTATATATAAAATAACACTAAACTTTTTATAATAAAAATCTACTTATCATATTAAGTTTAGTAAAAGAAAAGGTAATTAACTTTTAATAACCAATTTTTCTTGATATTTGCTTGTAATAATTAAATTTTAAATACTAGCCTTTCATAAAAAAAGTCTTATTACCTTTAGTATAGAAGTATATAAATAATATATTATAAATTAGGTAAAGAATATGTGGTTCTTTTATTTATAGATAAATAATTTTTTCAAAATCTTGCCAAACAAAAAAGATTTTAATAAAATTAAAATCTAGGATTCAATACAACTTATTATTTTTACTAATTGATTACTAAGTTTTAATTTAATTAATTAATTACCACCAATTTTTAATATCATCTTTATTTTCAATAGTGAAAATAATAAATTTACAATTAAATATTAATTAAAGGTTTATAAATAAGTCAAAAATTATGAATTTAATTTGAAATAACATCATAAACTTTATTTTTTAAAAAATATGATTATTACAAAAAAAGTAATTATCATTAAAAAAAAGATATTTGATAATGGATTAAATTATACTTATATTATTACTAACTTGATTTAAATTAGTTTAAGTTAATTTAGATTAGTCTAATTTCTTTCATAATATTTATACATTACTCTACATGTAAAGTAATATAAAGAGTAACAATTTTTTTTATTGCAATTTCAAAGAGCTGAGAGTGTAAAAAAAAAATTTATTCATAACTAAAACCCAGACTATTTTTATGAAAAATATTAAAGCACTGGTACACCATTTTCTAATATATAAAAAAATTAAAGTATTGAATTTTAATTTTAAAATATTTAATCTGAATATCCTATATTATTATTTTTATTATTTATAAATTTTTTAGTTTTATTTGTTAAATTTATATTATCATCTTTTACATTTTTTCTTTTATATTTTTTTTTAAAATTATCTTATTAATTTAAATATTGGCTTGCTCTTGATTTCTTGTTTTTTGAAGATTTTTTCAGTATAATTATATTTAAAAATTTACCAAAACTAATTTTAAAAAAATTGTTTTTTTTAATTAAATTAAACTTTTTTTTTTAAATTTATTTAACTAGTAACCAATCTTTTATATTTTAAATAAATTTCTTGGTGAAAATAAAAATATTTTCTTTATTTAAAGTAAATAAATTTTTAGGATTATTTTTCTCTTAAATAGCACAAGTTCTAGTTATCTTATCCTATAAGCTCTTGTTTAAATATTTTTTAGCCCATTTATCAAAATCAGTTTTTTGGCTGGTAGTACTAGATTTTTAAAAATTGGAACTCTTTTTTAATCTTTATTTAATAGCAGATTTCTTTTTTAAAAATTTATTTTTAATTTCTAATTTTATTTTATCCTATTTACTTTTTGATTTTTGAAACTTTTTTTAATAAGCAGCATTTAAAAAGGGTATATCAGATTTCTTTAATAACATTTTAAAATTATAAGCTCTTTATTACAATTTTAAAACTAAAAAAAATTTAATTTCATTTAGAAAATTAAATATATAGAGATAATAAATTTATTAATAAATTAAAAAGATTGAAATTTAATTTGAAATTATACCCTTTTTATAAATTTAACTTAGGTTTTTTTTTTTTTTATTTTATTCAAAAATCCTATATACACTAGTAATTTGGAACAATTTTTTTATTATTATAAATAAATTAATATTATTTATTTTATATATTTATTCTTGCACTTTTATTATGAAAATGTATTTTTAATAATATATATTAAAGAATAATAATTTTCAAACAAGATTATATAAGTTTAAATTAATAAAAATTATAGTACAGGATCTTATAATACAGAAACTTATATATAATAAACAACCAATATTAACAGTTTCAAATATAATTTTTTAAACAAAAAAATCAGCCATACTAATATATTGTTTATAGAATATTATGTTTACAAAATCTAAAGTTGCCTAATATTTATATCAATCTAGATTTATAAACATATTATATAAGTATAGTATAAACCTATTTTTGATATTTTGACTTTTAATTAATCCTAGTTTTGAAAATAATTTATTTAATAATTTATATAAAATCAAAATTTATAAAATTATTTTATTATTATATATTTCTGAATATTGAAATATTTCAAATTTTAAGATGGTTCTAAAAATAAAAATTACTGTCAAATGTAAGGTCATCAAATCTAAACTTGTAATTATAGTAGGAAATAGAAAAGTACCTAAAGTAGTATCTTTCAGAAGACTATGATGAAATAAACTTAAAAATAAATTTATTATTTTATTGTTATTTTATATATAGAATAATTACTTATTTTTCTTAATTAAATATAGCAATTATTTTTTAAAAAATTAGGAAAATACAAAAAAGCACTAAATTCCTAATATTTAAATTAACTTTTATTTACTTGATTTATAAAATCATACAAGATTAATTATATAATAGTAGGGTTTTTAAATAAAAAAAAAGTATTTTAAAAACCATACAAAAAATTATAAAATATTTCCTTATCAACTACTTTAAGTATAAGTATATTTCTTTTAATAAATAAATTTATAATAAATATTAAATCTTCTATATACGATAATAAATAAGTTCACAATTTATATAAATAAATAGATTATAATATATAAAAATAATAGACTATATTATTATATTATACATATTTTAGTTCCCCAAGCAGATTACATTCTACAGAAATGATTTTTAATTTTTTATAACAATATATTTTTTGATTTACTTATATTTTTAGATTTATAATTTTTAAAAATGTTAGAAATATGGAATTTAATCCCTAATACTCAGTATCTAATACTTTATTTTTTTTTATATATTAATTTAAAAAATAAAATTATATACATGTTAAATTAAAGTTATTCAAACACTTAATAGTTTATTTTTATTAAAAAAATCTATATGTTATTTTATATATAAAATAATATTAATAATCCCTGTCAAGGCTTGATTTCTTATTAATAAGCGGGGAACCGACGATTTTTAGATGGTTTTTGATTTCAATGAAAACCATCCAGTGGTTCCCCATGACCCCTCTCAAACCGACCCAACCCGTCGGTTTCTGGGTTAAAACCGACCCATGTCGAACTCTAATATTAACCTTTTTAAATATCAAAGATTTTATTTTGTTAGATAGAGTGAACCATATTTGCAAGGCTTATATTTATAGTAAATAAATAGTAATATTATATAAAATCCTAGTTTTATAAAAAATGATTAAACTATTAAAGTTGGTATATTTAAATATAATAGGCTTTTAAAAAATAGCAATTTTATATAATAAATATAAGAGTAAGAATTTAGATAAATTAGTTATTTTTATAGTAAAGTATGTTTTAATACTAATAAATAATTATATTAGATATAAGTAAATTATATTCTATAAAACTAGAATTAAATTTAAAAATAAATTTATTTATTAAGTTATTATAATAAAATAAGTTTTAGGATATAAAGTATTTTGTTTTAAACTAGATAATGTTAAAAAGTTTAAGTTATATAATGTGAAAGATTTTATAAATACTAGAAAAATTAAAATAGAATTTAGTACTACTTATATCCATTTTCAAAATAATAAATCTAAGAAAACAAATAAAATTATAAAAAATATAAATATTATTATAATAATAGAGTCTGATTTATTAAAGTTTTTCTAAACAAAAGCTATAATATCTATAGTATATCTCTTAAATAGAGTATTATTTTTATAAAAAATAGAAGTTTAAATTATTTATTTAAATAAATTCCCATTTAAATTGTTTTATAAAAAAATATCTTCATATATAAATATACATTTATTTAATTATTGTATTTATGTAATTACTTTAAAGGAGAAGAAATTAAAAACTTTTTTTAATATTATATTTAAAAAGATATTTTTGTTGGATATATAAAAATTATTAACTAATATAAAATATGGAATTTAATAAAAAAAATAATTTTTATTATAATAAATATTTATATTATAGAGGGATTTCTTCTAGTAAGAGAAGATTATAATAAATATTTCAAAAACTGGAAGAAATTTATTAAAAAATAATTATTATTATAAGATATATTGTTTTTTACTGAAGAACTATAAGCTTAGAAAGAAAAAAAAATTTTATTATTAAAAAAATTTAAAAAAACTTTAATTATAAAAAAATTTAAAAATTCTTTTCTAATATCAAACTTTTTAAAAATAAATAATAAGAAGAGGTAATTTTTATTGAAAAAATTTTTACTTTTGTTTTTTAAAGATTTAAAGAAATATTAAAAATGGTTTTTATAAAACTACTTTTATTTTCTAAAAATACAAAAAATAAATTAAAATATTATAAA